>JARVLU010000437.1:19072620-19085141 GCA_031762415.1 Simpsonichthys santanae
GTTATAAAATGAATAAATAAATAAAAATAGAAAATAAATAAAACTTGGTGCTATATAAATGAACTGAATTGAATGTGATACTGAAAGTAATTTAAAAATCAAAATACTTTTATTTTGACTGCGGGACATCATGCACCTTCTGAATCAGTCAGATAATCCACTCATAATAAATCACTCCAGAGGACATTAAGTTTGATTAATTTACTGCAGACTCACTAAAACATGAACCTTCATTCTTATAATTTATACTTTGACTGTTTTAGTCCTCCCTTAATGTTCTGCAAGTCCCTGACTCGTGCTGCAAAGACGTTTTTCATCCCAGCAGCCTTCGCTCACCTGCGTCTCCTCCAGGACGACCTTGTTCTGGTCTCTCCTCCTGCAGGCTCTGATCAGCTTCTTGATCTGCACCTTTGAAATTGTTCTCACGCTCGTGCACGTGAACCCTTGCAGCACAGAGGAGGTCAAACTGCACATAAACACAACTGTAAGCTATAGACTGCTCCGACTTGAGGATCACGTGGACTGAAATCAATCTGCAGAGCATTGTCTCACAAATCTCTTGGAACTTCAACTTACTTGTCTGGAGTTCCCAGCTCTGCAGTGGCATTTTCCACAGCGATTACGTTGAAGAACAGCTCAGCCTAACGGCACAAAGTCAGACTCATGAATGTGTACTGACAACACAAAGAGAAACAAACATCTCATGGTTTCCCAAATGAAAAACATCTCCTTACTTGCTGCTTTTTCCACGTCTTCTTGTTGAGAGAGTTGACAACGCCGCTGTTGACTGTGAAGCCCTGCAGCAGAACTGGAGGGATCTCAGTGGCCAGCTCATCTGGAACGTTCTGTATGACCATCTCATTGTTGTTGTTCGCTGATACGATCTGACAGGAAGATGGAGAAGAGTGAACTGTTGGAAAAAACAACTCTAATTTTGTTAGGAGTTGGACTCCGGCTGATTATTGATCGATAACCCGCGGAGCATTAAGCTGGCGCCAGCGCTGACTCTAGATCTAAATAAATGGCTGTTTTTCTTAATTTGAGTTTTTATTTTTATTCTACGTACCTAATTAACTAATATATCTCTAATGAAGTTTGAGGGGAGCTAAAATTCAGAGAGTTTTTCCATAACGTATTGGTGGAAAAAAGTAGTTTGGAACAAAGTTCATGTTTAATAATCCAGGTAAATAATCCAACAATGTTCACTCAGTTCATCTGGATGTTTTTTTTTTTTTTTGTGTTGAGATGTTTTGTTCTTCATCCAAAGGACTTCATCAGTCTGAGGAGCCACATCTGAGTCTCACAAGCAGCAAACTCACATAGTGGACCAACCAGTTTGATGGTGATAAGATGGTTTCTGGGACCTGCCCTCTCCTCCGTTGACTCTTCTGAGGCAGTCATAGCCAAAGTGGTTCAAACCATCAAAGTTCATGCTCAATAATTCTGGACTGATAAAGTCCTTCGGATGAAGAACGAAACGTTCCAACAAAACAAAAAACTGTCCAGAGGACCTGCCTGAAACTTGTTGGATCTTCTACCTGGATTGTTGATCATGAACATTGATGTTTTGAATTATTTTGGCTATGGCGGCCTCAGAGGAGTCAACAGGGGAGAGGGTGGGCCCCAGAAACCATCTTATCACCAGTAAACTGGTTGGTCCACTATGTGAGTGTGCTGCTTGTGGGACTAAGTTTGTTGTTGGCTCCTCGGACTGATGAAGTCCTTCAGATGAAGGACGAAACGTCTTAACAAAAATAAACCATCCAGATGACCTGACTGAACTTTGTTGGGTTGTATAGATCAGTTGAACTGACTTCCTGTGGAAACACTATAAAAGCAATTAATATCTTACCTGTTGTAGATAGTTCTTTGAATGGACTCACTTTGAACATACTGTATATATTTTTTCCAGATCAGTGGAAAGTCAGATGGCTAGTCTGAGCAAAACTAGGACCAAAGTGGATTATTACTGTCTCAAAACAACTCCAATATTTTAACCTAAACCATATTTGATAAATCTTTACATTGCTGTTAGTTTTGTATTACACACATTTTCGGTGTAATTTTATCAGAACCACCCCAGGCTTCATCAAAATCACTACAGCTGGCTGCTGCTTCTTCTGTCACCATTTATGCTAGCAACAAACCTAAACCTCCATGTAAATAACCATGTAAAATATAATTTACAGCAGTGTAAAAGTTTACCGAAGTGTTGGCATAAATGGCTTTAAAATAAACAGAATTCAAGTTGTATTAGAGCAGAAATCTACTTTTGTCTTGATTCCTCGTAGACTAGCCATTAGCTCATCAGTCTGGTCATAAATAAACTGATGTCATTTGGGGATCTATCTACAATGAGTCAGATATTAAATGTTCATAGCTTTCCTCAAAATCACTCTTCAAACAATCAGAACGTCCACTTGAAGTAGTTGCACCCACAGCAACCCCTTAAATCGGTATAACTGGAATCATATGTCACGTTTACACAAAATACAACTTTGTGGCTTTTATTTTATGCCATGTACTAAAATGATCAGATAGGGTTTATTATTTGTGTCGTATGTTTTATATTCCCTGTTATTTTTCTTTGAGATCCTTTTTCAGTGTAAATTACAATCCTGTGCCCGTGCCACGAGATGATAAGAAGCTGCTGTCGTACCTGAGTGACAAAAGACTGCTGAACAACCTTCGGAGCAGACTTTATGTGTTCCACAACAGAGGAATGTTTGGATGCAGTTAGGATCTCAGAGCTGCTGATGCTGAGGAACACTCTGGAGGGAACGCCCATAATGAGAGTGCCCAGCGTTACCAGTGAGGATGAGCTGTTGATCTGGAATGGGTTTAAAAAAAACAAGAGTTGAGGTAGCACACAAAATACACTTCTAATAAGATTTCTCACAGACAAGATCCTAACTCCATCTGTGAAGGCGAAGTTACCTGGAAAAGGCCTGAAGACATCAATGACTGGATGATGGCTTTGGTTTGTCCTTCGCTCCAGCCCATCACACTGGCGAGAACGCTCAGAGCATTCTTCAGGGTCTCAGGTGATATCGTCTTGAACTGGCCCATGGAGATGCTGGTGCTTTGGTTACCGAGGGCAGAAATGACCATGGCATCTATGTTGTTCCCAAAATTACTCGACAAAGCAGCAGAGATCTGGGGACACGTAAGAAACGAGGCTGATCAAAGTCATTACAAAGTGACAGCTTTTGGGCTATAACATGGGAGAAGTCTTTGAAGTATAAAAGACTATCTGCCCAGAAAACAGGGCAACCTGTGATTGTACCTGTGGATCCAGGTTTGTACAGACAGTGGTGAGGTTTAGGAGAACAATCATACTTTCTTCTGCGCTCAACTGGGTGAATGCTGGACCAGGGGCAACGCAGCGACACAACAGAGGTAGACTGTGAAGAGAGCAAAAGCATCTGTCACACAGGGCAGCATGAAGGCCACATATGTGTGGTTCTGTCTGATGTAGGGGTCTGCAACCTGCGGCTTAGGGGAAGGGAAGTCTGAGATTGTCATCATTGTATGTTTCCATACAATGGCAAAATTAGGTCTCTGCATTTAACTCATACCATGTGAGATAGGCCCATGTGGAGCAGTGGACAGCTATGTAAGCACAGGGGGAGCAGAGTGGGGATTAGGTGTCTTGCTCAGAGACACTACGACGTGTGGGAATGGCTGGGAGTCCAACCGCGACTTTCTGATACCAAGTCGGCTGCCCTGCCTCTACCCCATCTTAGCCCTCTTTGCTTAGGGGCCACATGTGGCTCTTTGGTCCTACTGCTGCAGCTCTTTGGAGCTTTGACCAAAACTAACATGAAATTTAATGTGTTTTTTTTTTATTCCCACAACAGAAAATTACAATTTTAGCATAAATTTCTTGTTAATTTTCTGCAAACATGTGAACGATACTGATTCAAGGAGCAAAGCATGATTAGATTTACCGTATTTTCCACCGTACACATCACACCATCCTATAAGTTGCATCAGTCCAAATACTGTGTCTAATAAAGTGGAAAAATCCATAAATATGTCACTTTGTCGTATAAGTTGCATCTATTATGCATCACCGCTGACGCGTCACTTTTTATTTTTCACATCAACACTGACAACCCAGAAATGTGGGCTGGTGCTGTGCCAAAAATCGATGGGCTGGACTTTAGTAGAAAATTTAACAAGATTAACACTTAAAAAAAAATTTGTTTGCTTGAAATTATAGCAAAGGTGTGTCTCAGTCTACCTTTTGCTTAATAAATGCACTTTGACAGTCAAATCAGCAGCATTTTGCCGGGGCGGTGCAGCGAAATGAAGCAGATTTGTTGCTCCAGGCAGACAACGGTGGCAGCCTATGGCAAGCCGATTGTGTCATTAAATTCAAAGCAGTGCTCCTCAGATATATGGTGTTAACTTATTATTTTTGTGTATGGATGTTTCTGCTCAGTGCCCTGAGATGACTTCTGTTGTGACTTGGCATTTTATAAATAAACTGAATTGAATTTAATAGCCAGTTTTACCTATTACATGATACAACGGCATGCTTACTAATCTGCTCCCATCTAGTGGCCGAAAATGGTAGTGTTCAATTTATTTTTCAGTCAGAGTGAATTAAAACGGCCATATCTCTGCCAAAAATTGGTTTATAAATTTGAAAAAAATTCATAAATACATCGCTTTGGCCTATAAGTTGCAAGTCATGCAAATTATGCAAAAACTAAGTTAGACAGCGAAAAACATGGTAGCTACTTCATTTATCCAGTTTCTAGTTTAACATCGAGATGTTTCTCTCAAAACCACTAGAAACTCTTTGCAATACTTTGACAAGTTGTTTGGAAGAAATATGGTTTGATATGGTCTGTTTGACAAGAATTAGAAAAATAAAGTCAAATTAAATACATTTTTGTTTTCCACTTAAAAACGCACCAAGTCACAGACTCCAGCAAAATGGCCTAAATTTTGACACACTTTAAATTTATGTTTTACTACTTCAAAGTCAAATACTTAATTTTTCCATAATTAAAATGACTCACATGGCCCTTAGAGTTCAGCCTTTTACTTCTTATAAAATTTGGTATAATCTTTATCCCCCCACTCCCCTCCCCATTTTTTACATAACTTATAGTCTTTTCTTTTGTCCTAAAATGTAAAAATATCAATAAATGTTAAAATTCATTAAACATTTTTAGTTCATAATGTCACCCTCACCGACTGGAAAAATCCCCGTCAAACAAACAAAGTGGCCCATGAGCCACCAGTTGATAATCACAGCTGTAACCGTTTTTGTGGCTTCAAACACATTTTATTTAGTGAGCACCAAAACTGAAATGGCTCTTTTTTTTAATTTTTTTTTAATTATTATTTATTTATTTATTTATTTTTTAAATTTTTTTGTTTTTTACAAAAATGATCTTTTACACTCTGTTATATGTGGGACTGTTGTGCGTGCAGCATGGTTCAGCATGTTCTACTCACAGTAATGGGTCAAAGTTACTGTCCTGTTGGTAAACCAGCTGGGTGTAGTAGTCGGTGAGGTTCTGAGGTAAAACCGAGTGGTTGAGGAGCGCAATGTTCAGAGGGTTCACTGTGAACACCTGGAGAGCCTACAGGGAGAGAGAAACCAATCAAATCCATTTGTCCTGAACGTGTAGTTGTTGATCTGCAGTCCTGGTTCAGTACCTCTTCAGGCCCAAATGTCTGGAGAACCTCCAGAGTGAGGAAGGGCATGAACGGGCCGATGTACTCGGCAAACCAAGCCGTAGAGTTCAGCTCTGGGTCACTGGCATTGTAACATCTTGGTTTGTTTGCTGCAACAATAAGTGTAAGATCTTTAGCTGCAGGTTTTCAGGCCTTTAAAACAAGTCAATGATCATTTATCTCAATATAATGTTGTTTTTGCTCCTCAGTCAACTGGAAATGGTCAGTGATAAATAGATTGTACTTATATAGTACCTTTCTATCTAATCCAGATACTCAAAGTGCTTTACAGCACATGGGCCCTCATTATACAACACACTACTACATCTCTACAAAGCTTGAACAAATCATTCTAAAAAGACTAATCAGTGATTTATCACTTTCATACACCGATGGGACACACAGCAGAGGCAATGAGGGGTTCAGTGTCTTGCCCAGGGACTCTTCAGCATGTGACAGGTGGAATCGAACCCTCAACTCTCCCACTGGAGGGCGACTGCTCTAACCACTCAGCCACAGCTGCCCACAAATGTCTAATATTAAATCAAAAAGATATAAGCAGCTGATTAAATGTTGCATAGAGCTGTTTTATTATCACCTGCCATTGAAAGCAAAGGCGGAGCAAAGTTTTTGCTTGTGTCTTGTTTATCTATAGAGTTAGCAAAATATCCTATGAGTCACTGAACACATTTTTAATCAGTTTTTTAAAAAGTTATCATTGTGTTAACCTCTGCAACTGAATAACATCTAAAGTCGACCCGATTCAAGATGAGCACTACGGCAAAGGGGTTGTTTTGAAACACAAGAACTCGAATCATTTTATAGACGCTGAGATGAAATTTAGTGCGGTGGTAGCTGAGCATTGTTCCTAACACGTACTTTGAGCTCGGCACGTTGCACAACATCTTTGCTTTTAAAATCTTGGTATAATTTAATGAAAATCCTGTTTGTCTGTCAGCAAAATATCACATTAAACCTTGAACAGATTTCCATGAAACTCTCAAATCAGGATCTACAATTGATTAAGTTTATGTGTGAACCTAATTCAAGGTGACTGCTACCGCTAATTGACATTAGCCTTTTATAAAACTGCTATCACTTGGTGAATTTTAGAGACACTGAGCTTTCGGTGTGGTAGTAGCTGAGAGTCTCACAATACACAATCCAAGTGCTAATGGGTCACAATAAATGTTGCGCTATTTCCCGACATAATGTTAGTTTCAAAGTCTGACCAAATCCTTGGAAAAAAAAAAAAATGTAAGAAAATTTAAACATTTTTATCACAAGTAGATTTTTTTTTAAATAATCCAAATATAGGGTTTACAAATTAAAAAAAAAATATATATATATATGTACAGAGAAGTTGTAATATTTTGGTATAACGTGAACATTTTAGCAGGCAGGATTCTCACACTGACCTGATGTGAGATAAGAGCTGATGGTGTCAAACACGTCTTGCCTCTCAAAATCTGCTGCTGTGAAGTTGTATCGGTTAAGAACCAAAACACTGAAAACACATTTATTTTAGTTTAGGGCAGATGCACAGAAAATACATTTTAAAGGCGAGTAAAGTTACATCATGACATACAGTTTTTGGAAGGCCACACAGGAAGCGTTGATCGTGGCGTCAGAGCTGAGCAGACTCTTCGTGAGGAAGACCAAGTAGTTTGGTAGGCTCTTGTCAAACCAAAAGTTGACCTCTGACCTGCTGGAGGCGCTGAGGGTCATGGGCCAGACGCAAGACAGAGTGGGTCGTCCGACCTCAGCTGGCAGAGACTCCTGCAGTAAATATTCTGGTTACTGTGGTTAATATCAAAGCATGTTTTCATTTCTGAGGGTTCATGTTCGAGGTACGCACGGTCTCCAGCAACACTGGCGTCTGGCCGTAGCTGCTGTAGAGCTCGCATAGCTTAGCTTCGTTATCAACGACGTTTGGCCGGCGCAGGAAAGCTCCAAGATGTGACGGAGGTATGGAGTTAAGCAGCTAGAAAATCAGAAATCATAAAACTTGTCATTCTGCCTCTTGTTGTTTGTGCCTGCCAGCCTTTAACTCAACTCACCTGAGACTTCCTGTCTGGAGGCATGAGGGACAGGGAGGTCGTCAGGTTGGGGAACTGGAACCCCATGAACGAGCGCTCAATGAAAGTGTAGAAGCTGAAGTTGTAGTTGTTTCCGTAGCAACGGAGCGATGGCGGTCCTGTCAACGACAAGTATGTCTTTAAGGCCTTGTGATTCTGTACGCGACATGAAAATGTGAGCATCTCTGGCAAAAAAAATTAACAATATCAAATACAAGAAAACATTTTTTTTTTCATTGTTTTTACTGGAGGTACACTCCTGTAAAAAAAAAGAAAAATATTTAATATTTTCTCATTCTGTAGCCTTGATGATTTTAGAATCAGAAGAAGAATCAGAATCAGAATAAGCTTTATTATCACTGTAACAAAATTATGTTTGTACAGTCATCCAAAAGATGGGCGGAGTGCACGTCGCTACTGCTACAGGAGGGTGGCCCCTTATCCTTATTCAGAATACTTTTTAGATAGAAAATGGGAAGGGTCATAAGGATAGATAGTGGAATTAAAAAAAGAGCTCTTCACGTATTGTCCTATCAGGACACGATTTAAGACATCCCAAAACTCTGCCAGCAAGCACATTTATAAACACATTACATTCATATTTGTTGGAAAGATGGTGGGATTTGTCCATGAAGCACTTCCAGGTAGTCCATAGTCCTGATAAGATCTTGGTGTCAGCTGGTACAGCTCTGCTAAGCTTTCACAGAAGTTTGCGGGGAGGTGGTGGTAGTGGGGGTGTGATAGACATAGCTTTTCCTTAGTTTAAACATATTCCAGAAGAAATTTGATAAGTCATCCTGCTTTGAGGTCTTCCAGGGGAGTCAGATTCAGATAAGCCACAATTGTTGATTTTTTTTTTTAGGAGGATTGTTTTTTTCTTGGTTAGCCTTGAGTCCTGCTGGTACTTTCGATCCCAAAATGGCTAAATTTGTGGGCATTCCACTAGTCCGTGCTACGATTCTTCTTCAAGGACGTCCCCAACATGCTGGTGAGTCCCAGAAGTTGCAGATGGCCTGTGATTCTCACAAATCGCTTCCATCTTACAGCTTAGCTCGTAAAGCAGCTGATTTTGAGTACTCGGAGCACGAACCAAACCTTCACAAGGCCTGATGAGGGCCAAATTAGCTGCCGACGGCTTCCTTGTTTGTTGATCCACCAGGAACCAGTCAAATCCAAAAAGCAGGAAACCGGTTATCATAAATCCAGTTATACATGCGTCCTTACGAAAAGATTTTATCGATTGTGTTGAACATCCAGCTGACCAGATCCATGACAGAAAAAAAAAAGTAGACAGGCTAAACTCTGTGAGGAGACTGCAGACAGTTTCAGATAATCCATGTAAGATCTCAGTCTGTAAACATGTGCTTTGGTAAAGAAACGGTGCTGTGTCCACTCTAGAGGCCTCATATGAAGCAGTAAACTAATGTATGCAGCCACAACTACACATTTTTATATTTCAGTTGTTCCCGTTTCAGGGGCTGCCACGGTGTGTTGTTGAGGAGATCTGCATTTCGTGTTTCCTTGTCATCTGTTCAGTTTTCCTTCATGTTGTCAGCTCCTGCTGCACCTGTTCCTCATTGTCCTTCCCCCATGTGTTCATCATTATGTCTTGTTGGTGTCCCTATAAGTTCTGCGTCTTTGCGTTCCCTTGTGGTCCATGGTTGTGCTCTCCATCTGTCATGTTCTGTCTGCCTCTGTGTTTCCTTGTTCCTGTGATCGTGTGATTTTGCTGCCACTTTAGCTTTTCGTTTCTTTAAATATTAAGTATTTATTTTAATCCTGAGTTACCCGAGTCCTGTCTGCATTTGGGTTCAACACAAAACACAGACCATGATAATGGTCCTCCTTCATCTCACTCTGTCCTCTATGTCCTATGTGCCACCCATCTACATGTCCTCTCTAACTACATCCATATATATCTTCATTGTCCATTTACTGGCAGCTGCATTTCTAACATCCTTCTACCAATATACCCACTGTTCCTCCTCTGGACATGTCCAAACCATCTCAGTCTGGTCTCTCTAACTTTATCTCTCAGTTGTTCAACATGTGCTGTACCTCTGATGATCTCATTCCTAATCTTGTCCTTGTCACTCCTAAGGAGAACCTCAACATCTCCATTTCCACCACTTCCAGTTCTTTCTCCCGTCATTTTGTCCATGTCTCTGTCTCCAGACCATACAACAAATCTGGTCTCACCACTGTCTTGTAAACTTTTCCTTTGACCTTTGCTGACACCATTTTTCACATATCACTCCTGAAACTTTTCTCCATCCACTCCATCCTGCCTGGACTCACTTTTTCACCTCTTCACCACACTCCCCATTGTCCTGGACAATCAACATCCTGCACCTTTGTGACCTCTGCTCCTTGTAGACTCTGTTCCACCTGTCTCCTTCCCATCACTCTCCAAAGCTCAATGTTTGCTGTGTTTGTGCAAAAAGGGGTTGTCATACATTTAGGAGCACATATACCATAGTTTCTTAAACTGAGAAATTTTAAAATGGCACATTTCTCACAGAAATATCACTGTAAAGTTGTGCCATGTGCTACACAATAATGTTGTGTTGTTCATAAACTTTAACAAACGTTTGCTTCTATTTTGTTTACTTTATGTTTTTTTCCAACATCTGTTTCTAAAAACTGTTAACTGTCTACCTAATATCACATGTTTATTCTTGGTCCAAAGAATAAAGGGGATAAAAGCTATAGTAGAAGTGACATGAGGGAGACACAATGACACTTAAGAGTTTAATTATTTTAAGTATTATTATTATTATTATTATTATTATTATTATTTTACACAGCTGGCCTAACTCTCCAACCATCCCCACCCTATATTCAGCACGGCGTCTTTACCTTTCAGAGTTTGGATGATGTGATTGTAAATTTCTTGCTGTGAATTTTCACTCAGCGTAGAGATGGTTGAATTAAGTTTCTCCACACTGAAAAAGATAAATAAATAAATATAATAAATAAAAAATGGGTCCAGATTTAAAATCAGGAATGAAATACTAATTATTTTTACTCGTTTGTCTTTTGCGTTCCACTCACCCCAGCTGCTCGATGCTGCAGTTCCTTCCTGCCAGTATTTGAAAGTACTGCGTGACGTGTCCGGGTGACAGGTTGATGAGAAGAGGAGGCAGTCGATACTGGAGCCACAGCGACACCGCCGAGTCATCCACCCGGGAAGAGGAGAGGTTTGCACGAGCAAACACAACCTCTAAAAAGGCAGCTCTCACTGTTGAAGGCAACATGTTCTCATGACCCTACGGTGGGGAAAAGGAACAAAATACAACCTCCATGAATAAATAAATAAAAAAATGACACTTCCAAGATTTCAGGTGCTGCTGACCAGATGTTATATCATCGGCATCAGTGGGATCACCTGTATAAAAGCATTTTGGATGGTTTGCTGCTCAGGAGTGTGCAGGTGTGTGTTAGCACAATGCCAAAGTGGAAGGACATCAGCAGTTACCAAAGAGAAGAAACTGTTGCTGCCCGTCAAGTTCAAAATCGTTTACAAATTATTTGGCATCCACCAGTCTACTTTGACAAATTATTCACAACAGTTAAGGACATTTCCCAATAATTCCAGGAGTGGACATCCCAGAAAATTCACCCCAAGTTCAGACTGTGCAATGATCAGAGAAATTGTAATAAATAAATAAATAAATAAGTGTGATGTTTCTGCCTTCATGTCATGTTTTTTGCTCTGCACTGCAGCTCATCAGACTGATTCACTGCACCTGTTCTGATCCATATTCAAGGACTCCACTCATCTCTGCCAGATTATCAAACCCTTCATGGCCTCTGGGATCCAGCCGTCTTCTTCACGTGTTCATGCCTTGGACGTTGGATTTTTGATCGCACCCCTTGTCTTGTGGATTTACTGTTTTGCCTGCTCCTCGTCTGGTTCTGCTCCGCCCTGCTGATCACAGTAACAACCTCCTCTTCTGTCTCTACGACCACGACTCATGGATCACCCTTTTTTTTTTTTTTTTGGCTCGTTGCTGGAACTCTGACAGCCAGTGCATGACCCCCGCTTCATTTTTTGAACCTCATTATTGGATATTCCCCACAAACAACGTTATCGCAGCACTCCTGCACCGCTGTCCTGCTTCTAGTTTTTGTGACGTCATCTCTCTAAGATCTGACAGGTGGCTCCCACCCCACCTGCCTGCGAAACCTGTTCCCACAGCTGGACCCTGATTGTCCTCAGCAGCTGCAAATTAACCAACAAAGCCGTTTTCTTTATTTTACCATTCTTGTCTGGCTGCGGTTTGAATCCTGGAACCCTGGTTTCTTGACAGCAGGAGCTTCATCGCAAACTCTACGAGTCAGCAGGTTTACAGGACAATTCAGCATCGTTTGTAAGAGTTGCCAAGAAAAAGACTCTTGTCTCAGAAACTGAACACGTCAGCACGGCTCAGGTTTGTAACGTTTCATCTGATTGAACCACAAGACTTCTGGAAGAATGTCTTTTGGACAGATGAGACCAAAGTAGAGTTTTGACCATAACTCTAACACCTCAAATCAACTGCTAAGCATGGTGGTGGAGGACTGATGGTTTGGGCTGACTTTGAGCACCATAAACAGAACGCACATGGCGCCGTATATCCGCATATACGGCCATAAATCAAAACCGAAACTAAAATGGCGATCGGTAACGTCTTTTTAAACACATTTTTTCAATGTAAAACAACTTAGAACGGTCGTTTTAATGTGTTTTAATGTGTTTCCAAG
>JARVLU010000437.1:19128716-19139182 GCA_031762415.1 Simpsonichthys santanae
CTATCTATCTATCTATCTATCTATCTATCTATCTATCTATCTATCTATCTATCTATCTACCTATCTATCTATCTATCCATCTATCGCTCTATCGCTCTATCGCTCTATCGCTCTATCTATCTATCTATGTATCTATCTATCTATCTCGTATCTCCATCTCTCTATGTCTCTATCTATTCATCTCTCTCTCTCTCTCTCTCTCTCTCTCTGATTGATGTGTTATAATGATATTCATGCTTTTATATTTTGCACTAAAATAAGCTCAACACATTTTTTACACTTGTTTGAGTTTATACTTTTGTCTTTTGGGTTAGAGAGAAAGTCTCTTTGTTTATCCATCAGACAAAGGAATCTCTCTCTCAGTCTTTTAGATGTTTTTAGCAGGGTCAACGGTAGTTTTAATTTGCACTGACTCATTTGTGTTTTGCTCGCTCTTCAGCAGATCGGTGTTCATTGATCATTTAAATTGTTCTTGGATGTTGAGGTCATAAAACTGGATTCAGATTTTGTTCTGGATTATGAGTTGTTAACATCTTATACTCGTACATGTTCTAGATTTGCCTTCAGATAAGTCTAAGGACAAAGTATATTATTTCCTATGACAATGCAACCCTGCAGAAAGGTGACCTTGTATGATAAATGCAACAAGTTACATCCTTTTGTGTGTTTGTTCCTCCTGGGAAAACCCTGTTGCTTTTATTCTCACGTCTCAATACTTCTCTCTTGTGTCTGCAGTGATAGTGAAACCACTGTCTTCTCTCTTCAATAGGGTCACATTTCCTCCCTGAAGGAGCTCGTGAGTCCTACTTACTCCTATCTGTGGATGCGTCCTTCCTTCTCCAGCCAGCAGGTGGCAGCACTCACCGAAGAGGCGCAACTAATTGCTTCATTAACGCTGAAGTTTGTCAAATTAAATCTCCATCAGCTCAGTTTCTTTCACCTTGCTGCTGCAGTGGTTTATCATGATCATTACATGTGTACTTAGGTTAACAGAAGGGCAACGTGACGGACTTTCAGTGGACCAAGTCAGTCAGGACCTGAAGAATTTGGCTAAACAGGCCAAATCCACGAAGTACAGAGATGTGATGAAGCTGCTGCGCCTGGTTCTTAGTGGCCTACAGGTACTGATCCGTGTCGTGTTGGGAGACTGGAGCTCTTTGTGTTTGGCAGAGTTAAAGGATTGAACCTAATAATTAATTTTATCCAACATCCTGGTGAGCAGCTCTGTCTGCGTCATGAATCATTCGCTCCATGTTCTTGTGTGTGTGTTAGTCATTTGGCTCTAGTTTACTGAAGAGTGAAGGCCAACAAACAATAACATTAACTGATTTTGTGTTTATTTCACAAAAGTTGTAGACTTTTTGTCAAAGTAATCTTTATTGTTTTATTTATGGGTAAGTTTATTCAAATAAAATCATCAAAGTCTTCCCTTTAAAAAAAGACTTGTTTGCACGTTACACTTTAAACTGTGTAAACAATTATCAATACATTCTTTTAAAAAGCATTAAAAGGCACAGCCACGGAGCTTAAAGATTTTGTAAAATCTTTTACGATTTTGACTTTTGATTACCGAAGACAATCCCTGGAATAATAAAAGCAGAAGCTTATACTCTGAACAGCTGATGTGAATTATGCCGTTCAACTGGATGGCATGTTTTATGTAAACTCAGCCTGTTTCCTTATACCAGTAAATCACAAGACTGCAATCATTAGCATTGTCACAATGAAATAACTCTTTCTCTACAATCACAAAATACAACCCCAACTTCATAAAATCGGGACGCAGTGTAAGATGTAAACAAAATCCATGCAATTTTTTTACGTTTTCAACACCAGGGCTGTATAAATTTTAACCTGTTCTGGGTTTTTTTTTTTTTTTATTGTTTACTGACAGTTTTCAGAGATTTTCTTTTGGTTTTAGTTTCCATTTCACATCTGTTCATGCCATTTTCTCTAATGTGGTATTTTCAAAAAGTCCTGCAAGACCTTTCTCAGATTAACACATTTTCAGATATCCAAAGCTACGTAACTATTTGGTGATGATGACAACATATTAGATAAATTCTGGTCTTTTATTTCTGTAACTATTTATTCCATGTGTGGGATTTTTCAGACTTTGCCATCAGCGGTTTTTGTGCGTTTTGGCTTCATTAATCAGAAAATATATTTAGCTCCATGTGCCTGCCTTACACTTCCATCCATCTCATGGCTGAGCTAATCTCCTATATTGTGTTTTATAAATAATTGATGGCTCAGTAACACTGAACATGAAGGTTTGCTGAAGGAGGAAGTAGCTTCTGATTGTGTCTCATAGACACAGTCAGTCTGGTTTTCTGGTGAAACTTATCGACCTCTGATCTTTTATTCCTGTCTGTCTCACAGCAAGGCCCCAGTGTTGCGGAGATGATGGTCTCTTTGGGTCCTACAGAAATCAGACATCGACTACAGAAGCTTCTTCACCTCTGACGCTTTGTGAAGATGTCCGTCTGATCGGTTTATATAAACTCACTGACTGAAGCCAGAACTCAGCAGCTGTTGGACTTATACACATTACTTCATACATCGATATTCTGCTTTAATAGTCTCATCTAAAAGGAACTTTAAGGTTGAAAAAATATGTGTACAGTAATATCAAAACTTTTATTATATAAATAAGTTGAAAGCCAAAATTGTGTTTTTTTTGTTCAGTCGAGTTAAGTTTTAAAGAAGCACAAACTGTAGTGAATGGGAAGTACCTGGGCATTTATATGCAAATGCTTTTTTTAATTTACTAGGTACTTCCAGTAAAAATAATAATAATAATAATAATAATAATAATAATAAAAAAGATTTGTAAAAGGAAACAAAAACTTTCAGTTTTTATGTAACAGCCCCTGTGCAATAGTCATGCCATGAATGAAGCATTCACCCTGAAAAAGCTGTCATTGTTATTGTTTCTACCTCACAATGAACACGCATAGCTTTTATTTTGACTGTGCCTTTTCACTTTTTTTTTTTATACTATTAAAGAATTAGCATATAATCTGAAAGCAGGTTAATCTGTAAAACGTTTTAAACTACAGAATTAGATCTATCTCTTAGATATGTGTAGTTTTGTTTCTTCAGAAAGCATAACATTACGTGCTTTGGTGGGAATTTTACTAAACGCGAGCGCTTTGGACTCATGTTTGTAGATTCAACTTTTAAATTTTCTTTTTACACAATACTTTTTTGGTAAAATTACTTTATAGTGTTCTTCTTACCGTTATGAATCGGTTAAATTTCAATCAACGTACAGTATTACTGAATACACTGTCCATTACTGTATTTATTTAAAAGCTAAAATAAAAACAAAGTCATGAGTTTTCTAAAGACTTCTAGCAGCCGTATCTAAAAGTTTAGGTTTGTCCTCTTCCTTGA
The DNA here is from genome assembly GCA_031762415.1 of Simpsonichthys santanae. Taxonomy (NCBI): domain Eukaryota; kingdom Metazoa; phylum Chordata; class Actinopteri; order Cyprinodontiformes; family Rivulidae; genus Simpsonichthys; species Simpsonichthys santanae. The sequence goes on from JARVLU010000437.1 coordinate 19,132,116, forward strand.
TTCTTATTTACTTCTAGAGTAATTTTGTCCACATTATTTTTTACTTTATCGCTCCTGGTTATTGGACTTTGCGTGCATTAATTAGCATTTACTGAACACTCAATGGGTTCAAATCTGGACTTTTAATTTATTTTTGTCAGCTCAGTTTTGAAGCAGAAGTTGTCTCTAAGAGTTTGGCTGATTTCTTGCCTCCTTTGTGATTTGTTAACACACTTGAATGATCCAAACTTCCAAGATATGTCTATTTGGAGTTTGATTAGCAGCATCCAGCTGCTTTTTATCCCCTCAGATCTTTTGGAGCTGAAAAATTGTGCTGTGCTTTTTATGGCCAGCTCAAAGCCTTTTGGTTTTCTTAATGACGGTCTACAAATTTATTGACTGTTGCTCTGCTATAGCTATAATAGCCCAATTATAACACTTATTTTATTTATTTTTAAATATACAGTACTGTAATTCAAAACCCTCATATTGAAAAGAAGATTTCTGTATTTATACAAAGTTGGCACATTTATGAGTTTGAAAACCCTCTTTTATTTATTTTTTTATTTGCAGCAATGATGGCAGCTGCAGTTTAGCTCTTTTTATATTTACATTTAGAACGAGAAGTTTATAAAAATAATTTTTATTATAACAAACCGTAAAATGTTGTATTAGAACAAACAAATGAAAGCTTAAAATGCGTGCACATCCATGATCAGCATTATTAATACACTGATAATGAGACTTCAAGTTCAGCTGCAGCTGTATTGTTATGCTAGTATTCATTCAGCTAATTCACAGTGTGCAGACATTTAACTTGTGTATGTTTTTAATAATACATCAATGAAAATAGTGTTAGTAAAATACTAATATTTGTGGATCTGTGGATTGATGAAGGACAAAACGTCTCGACAAAAAAAGTAAACCATCCAGATGGCCTGACTGAACTTTGTTGGAGTTTTTTAATCTGGATTATTGAGCATGAAATTTGATGTTTTGAACCACTTTGGCTATGGCTTCCTCAGCAGAGTTGACGGGGCGTAGGGTGGGCCCAAGAAACCATCAAACGTGTTGGTCCAGTGTGCTATTTGTGGGACTGTTTGTTGTGGCTCCTCGGACTGATGAAGTCCTTTGGATGAAGGACAAAACGTCTTAAAAAAAAAAGTCCAGATGACCTGACTGAACATTGTTGGTTTAATAAAATACATTCAAGCGTAGAAGACGGCACAATATACAATAGCTACTGTAGAATAATCAATACATAAAACTAGCATTTTGAGTTGGCATTTAGTTGTTTGAGGCGTAATATTGTTGAAATCTTTTTTTTTAATGAACAAACTTTTGAGTGATCTTTAAATTTGAAATTTGCTTGATCTTAAGTGATAAAAGGGAATGCTTTTGAAACTAAAATTTTTAAATAGTTGGCAGAATTTTTTTTAATTAATATTGTAAAGACGATGCGTAAAACTCCAATGAAAGATTTCCTCTTTAAATGCTCCAGCAGGTGGATCAACTGAACATACTCTAGAGCCCATGAGCCAAGTTCAAGGACCAAATCTAGCTATTTTATGCAGCGCACAAAACATTTTAAAATCCAACACCCACCATTATAGTTCCACGTTCATACAGGTTAGTTTCATGAGTCATGAGGACTCATTTTCAAGAGACCAAGCACTCTTAAGAAGTAATCACTGTCATAGAATACAATGGATATGGTTTATTCTGGTCACACAAGTGTTAAAACCAGTCAAGGAAATATTTGAGCACATGATTGTGAAGGCTGATGACATCACGCCTGGGCTCGGGCAGGAGTGTGGCATTTGGTGTTCTCTTCCTCTCTTCTCGAAAACAAATAATTGAGCACTTCCTCATCAAAGTCCTCACTCTGTCTCAGTTTCTGTTTTTCTTTTCTTTTTCATCTCTGCCTCTTCTGTCTGAGATTCTGTCTCTGTGGCTCCATCACCCACCTCCAACATAAGCTTCAGCTTCACATTCAAAAATTGCCTGATTGTTTAGACTCAAAAACTAAAGCTAACTAAACACCCTACTATAAAATGCAAACATGCTAATGATCACAAATCTCTCAGATGTCATGACTCACTCTTGCTCTCGCGGTGTATCACCACCAAACTTCCATCAACTTGGTCTTTTTCTTTTTTCCTGCTTGAAAAATAACTTTTGGGCTTCGTCAGAAAGGAGGTGCGGGGTTGTTTGTTGGATGTGGGTGGGGGTGTTTTCTGCATGAGACTGCACGTCTTTGCAGCTGCCTCCTAATATAAATCTGGCAGTTTTGCACGATCAGATCCCTGGTGTGACGTCACAGGCTATTTCCAAAGCTGCAACTGAAGCAGCTTGAAATTGTCACAAAAAAAAAAGTTTTTAAAACGAGTTGGAGTTACTTGTAAATGTTTGCCACAGAACTATTTATATGTTAACTTAGTTATTCATAATGTGGACAAAATAGGTGTTGGACTTTAAACATAGAACTGACAAGATTCTTCGATGGGTTGTTCTTCACTTTGCTTCAAAAACTGAACTCAGGTAAGACTTTGTATAGTAATTATCCAACTTTGAAGCTGAGACAATGTAGCTTGAATATTTCAGAAATTACTGGTATTTTGTTGTGGAAAAAGCAACAGGACAAATTGAAATGGATTTGAGAAAACATGCTGATCATCTCACAGCAACAGAGCATCTGCTTAAATGATACACTTATCTATCAATGGTTTATTGTGTTTTCTGTTATAATTTAAAATGTTGGGTCTTGGGGTTTTTATTGAGGCTGTTTAAGCTAATTTGATTGTGATTCAATAAAATACAAAAATGTAAAGGGAAAAGAGCTCATAAGCAGCACAGCTTGAAGAAATGGAAGCTGTTGAAGTAATTTGATTTGATCAATAAGTTGAGATTGTTTTAATATATTAAATGTCAAAGGAATTTAGGAAAAGGTTTTATGGATGTTTATCACTAATGTTAAACTAATTCGTGCGGGTTAGAGTTGTTTTGACAGCTCAGAGAGGAGCCTGCAGGTGCACGGTGGCTCACCTGATAAACTCTAAGGCCTTCTTGAAGTCTGTAAGCTGGAAAGTCGAGGTCGTTTTGACGTCACCACTGTCTGATAAACGTGTATTAAAGCTTTTCCTGCCTCACTGTCCAGGGCAGATTCTCACAGACGAGGCTAAAACTTTTGTACATCTGTGAAAGCTTCCTTGTGACCGTCTTACAGGTTTAAAAATCTTCTTTTGTCCTCAGAGTGGCTTATTTTAGTAAGCAGATGATGAGTTACTTTATCCAACAGTATTTATGTCTTGAAAAAAATAAATTTATATTTTTATTTGATTAATTTGGCACATTACATCTAAAAACCAACGTCAGTGTTTTTTGATAAACATTGCCCTTTGGCTTGGACCTAGTTTTAAATTTTGTCTCTGTTTTTAAATAAGTTGGACAGCTTTGCTCTAAAGATATTAAAGTATTTTATGATTATTAGGGCCTCATACAGCACAGAAAATAGATGATACGGAGTTAACGCAGTTTCCTTCAGTGCAGGGATGGGGGAGGGGGTGTTGTGTGTAACTTGGTTATAAAGGCAGAAGTGTCACTGGCGGGGCGTGAGTGTCACATGTCACCATAACAAGCTTCAGCGTTACACCTCCGCTTCTCCTCCGGGCACAACTCCTCTGGACCAGCGAGAAACGGACTGCTATGGCGAGCGGTGACAGCCAGGACACTTTTGAGTCGTGGCTCAGTAAGTAAACACGCACTGCAGAAAAGCTAACTAGTCTTTTTAATCGTGTAAAGGAGTTTAAAGTTTAAAGGATGAGACGCGGCGCTAGCTTGCACCTCACCTCCTCCACCAACTGCCGCTGAAAACACATAAAGTTAATTAACATTCAAGTCGGAGCCGCTTTTACACTTTAATATTCTGAGTTTGTGTAAAAAAAAGAAAACAATGTTTGGCTAGTATATTTTTTCTTAACTTAACTTGGAAAACGTTTTGTTTAAAGTAGAAAGTATAATTGGCGAGAACAGGAAGTTGTTAATCGTCTCGTGCGCGTTCCTGAAGCGGAACTTTAAAACATCAGTTTTAAATGGAGCCCACAACCAAATCACTAAAACATACAGTATGCCATTTTTTTATCCTATTAAACAAATGCACAATACGATTGACAGAAGGAGTGTGAGTACATATATGCATTAAACATGAAATATTACTTTGCAAAACAACAACAAATGTTTAAATGCTCTTGTTCAGGTAAATTCTTGGGTTTATCTCAAATTACTTACGAGTAATTACGAATGTTTGTATTTTAGCTGCAGTTCTAAGCTGATAACTACACTTTCGGTTAACTCTGAAAGTTGTGTTTAAAGGCTTTTATTAAAATTTCTCTCAAGTTAAAGTAATGTAGCTAAACAAATTTGTGAGATTTCAGAGTTGCAAGAGGCTGTCCTGGCTTCTAAGAAGTGTCCACATTTTTATAACAATAAAAAAAAACAAATGTGTGTACAGCACAGTGACAAATGCATGGTTATGCATGCATTTATTTTATTTCTAATATTTTTTATCCATTTCTCTTAAATGTTTTAGGCCAACACTCTAAAAGAAAGGATTCATCTTAAGCATTAAAATAAAATAATTATTAATGGAATACGCTGCAAGAAGGATCTCGTTCAGAACCTGCCAAAAAAAAAATTAGGTCAACCCATGAGATTTTCTTTGACTGATGCACATTTTTAGAAATCAGGACCTCTAATAGGACCACTGGTACATTTTCATCTTTAAATCACTTCTTGGTCTGCAACCTTCATACATCTCCTCCTACATGTCTCTGCGTGAGTGCAGCTATAACGTGTGCTGTCAGGACATTATTACATGGAGTGTCCCCTCAGTGAGAACTGAATACAGTACAGTATAGGCAAAAGGGTGTTCTCCTACTCCGCTCCTGTTTCCTGGATTATCTTGCAAAAAGATCTGAAGCTCTCAACCTCTACCTCTCAAAGTGACTTCAAACATCTGTTAAGTTCATGGCAAAACCAATTCAGACATGTTCCTGTTTTGAGTATCTTCTATCGCTTTACAACCTAACTGTTTTTGTTGAGATTTTTTTTTAAACATCATTTACTTTCATTTGTTCTTCTCAATTTCTATGCTTTCTTTTATAATTGACTGTTGTTGCCTCTGTTGTCCACTGTTGTCATCTCTGTTAAAATCAGGTCTCTCTTGTAAATGAGTCCTAGAGGCTCGAGACTAACCTGTATAAATAAAGGTTGAATGAATAATGGTCAATGTGTATTTTTCATTTAACAAATATAACAATAATTGCTAACCCTAAATAAATGTATATTTAACAACACTTGGAAAAGTTTGTACCCTTAAAAATCATAAACAGAAGATCATACAGTGGTGTAGTCTGCATTTTTGTAGTGGGTATACTGCGGTAAAGTAAGTTTTACGTTGGACACCATTGAAGCCACAGAGCACGAATGTCCAACGTCCAATTTAAAACTAACGTTACCGTGGTCGGTCCGTATCCTGCGCTTAGAACCCAAAGTTCACTGGTTAGTACAATGTAATTGTCAATTTATGTTGATTTTTAAGATGATGCTTATATTTGAATAAATGTACAACAAAACTTTGTACAACAGCTGGCTTTGTATGAACAATATGTTATAGAATTTATGAAACCGTATCAAAGCAAAACATGTTCAAACATTAAGTAGTAAGTACAGAAGTATTAATTATACAATAATTTGCTGGATAAGCAAATGTAATAAATAAGCATTAAATAGATTGTTAAGGAAGCATTTAACTGCCGTTTAACTTATCTATCTATGGCATGCGCCTAATGATATGTCATGTGTCATTGGGCACTTTTAAGTGGGTATACTGCAATTTTTTTGCTTTTCAAGTTGGTATACCTCGTATACCCGCGTGTCACGTAAACTACGCTGCTGCATCAACATTTTCCTAATTGGTAATGGATTAGGTATGCTTGATAAATGTTTATAAAAAATAAGTGGCTAATATCAGCTAATTAATTTGTTTCTCGTCTTAAAAATAGTAACAGTGCTTTATTTTCTTTTATTTTTTTAACTTTAATTAAAGTGTTAACCAGTGATTTTTTTCAAAACCATTTTGAATAATTTTAGGCTCTGATAAAGTATCCACAGAGCTTAATCAATTCAGTTCAATTCAGTTTATTTAAATAGTGCCAAGTCACAACAGAAGTCATGTCAGGGCACTGAACAGAAATATTTATACGTATAAAAAATAAGTTAACATTATTTAACTGAGGAGCAGACTGCTTTGAATTTAACACCATCGCAGAACTCTCATTTCACCAAATCTTAAAAATATGTGGTGAATAATCAGCTATTTAAAGTTTTTTGCCAAGTTATTTTTATTTCCTCATTCAATAGGTTGTCTGTTTTCATAACTAATTTGTTTGTCTTATTGTACCAGACAAAGCCACAGATCCAAATAATGAGGAGGACAAATGGGACTGTATTCAGGGCTTCTACCAGCTTGTCAACCAGGAGACAGATGGGTAAGTAGAGTGTTACCTTTGTTTGGTTTAAACAGTTGCCGTACTTTGCAGCAATTTCCTCTCGGTTGTTTTTAGCCAATAATTCAAGCTGCATGGACAGGATATGTGCTTTAGATTGTAACATGAAGAATTGCTTCACAAGTTGAGACCATGGTTCCTATTGCAGCATTTTGAGATGGTGGAACAGACAAAAGGAGAGGAAAAAGGAGAGGAAGAACTCTGTTGCACCTTTGCTGCTCTCACTATGAATGAGATGTAAAGTTAAAAGATATTGCTGAGCAAATTCCAATGATACCCTGCCATTTAAGACTTTAAGATAGATGGATGTCTTTATTGTCAGTGTGACGACAACGATTAAAAGAACTCTCCAAAAGACGTTTCCGTCACTCGTTCATACCGTTCCACAGAAATATTTCCAGATAATATGAAGCTAAGGTAGTTCTTCTTTTTAAAAATGGTGATGAATGTGTGTTCAACAATTATAGACCAATATCCTTGTTACCACAGTTCTCAAAAATTCTAGAAAAACTATTTGTGACC
>JARVLU010000437.1:19147659-19158345 GCA_031762415.1 Simpsonichthys santanae
CGGTTTCGATTTTGCGGCCTAAAATCCGCGTTTATGGCCGCCAGGGGGAGCAGTTCCGGTTTAAGTCTAATCGGTTTCCGGCCACTGGGGACTATATATACAGTATAGACAGACAGACAGACAGACAGACAGACAGACAAGATATATATATGTATATACTGTATATTAATTACATCATAGAATAATGTTGTGCTTTACAGAGTTTGATGATTTAGTCTCAAAACAGACTCAAAAGTCGTACTACGAAGATCAGATGCAGGTAAGATTTCGATCATATGGCTGAAAATAAACGTTTAAATGCTTGTTTTATAGGAAGGATGTACAAACATAAACAGTATATATTTTTTATTTTTTTAGATGGACAAAGACCATCAAAAGATAAATTCTGAGCAGAACGGAGGGAGGGACGTTTTACTGAGAGCTCGCGGATGTGGAGGAAGCAGCTCTACACCAAACAGAACAAATATCTGGTAAAGTTAAAAAAGCATAGGACTGCAGTGGAAAGTAAATACTGTACTTGCAAAAAGCTGATTATTTCATAAAAATTCTTACTTAGTTTTTTAAATGGCAGATGTATTAAAGTCATGCATAAGCTAAAGGAGTTTAATGGTTTTATCTACAGTAACTAGCTGCAATAATGTTAAATGGTTTATAACTAAAGTTTGCAAATACTTTGCATAATTAAATTCTAGATGTAAATGCATTATCGGGACTATTTTCTATTTATCTTTTATTTATTTTTTTTTCATGTTTAATATAGGAAAGTTTGTACTAAAATTATTTCAATGTTAATGTCTTGAATTCCCCTGCCCTGGAATTAATAAAGTATCTTATCTGTCTAAATTGGTTAAAAATGCATTTATCTTGTTACATTTACACATAATGTAACAAGCAGGAAATATGTATCAACAAATATTACTTTATTTATTTTGTATTTTGAACAACAAAGTGTAACATAGACCAGATTAAACTGAAGCAAACCGAAAAGATAAACAACAAACAAGCGTTCAGAAAGACATTGTCAACTAAAGATGTGAAAAGTTGTAAAGACTTTAAACATGGGGACTGAAGGAACCGAGGATGTGCAACTTGTTAACAAGAAAATAAAAAATATAAATCACAAAATCCAAAAGCAGTTAACAACAAAACAACTGGACTTTATTTATAACTGAAGACGTTTCACTTCTCATCCGAGGAGCTTTAATTCAAAGAAACAGGGAGTGTTTGAATTGAGAAAACACCTCGGATGAGAAGCGAAACGTCTTCAGTTATAAATACAAATGTAAAGTCCAGTTATTTTGTTCATAACCTTTTTTTGGATTTACCATATCCTGGATGACTGAGAATCTTCACCAGTGTATAAATCACAGAAACATGTATGGTAAAATGTAAAAATTAACAAAAGAAAAAGAAAATTAAGTAAACAAAAGTTAAAATAAAGTAGAACTTGTGATTGTTTCATATTAGAGAGTGATTTGTTGGGAAAGTGAAGGCCTCCCTTGCAAAAGATATGTGATCTCACTGGCATTTGTCTGGTTAAATAAAGTTTAAATAAATAAACAAGTAAATAATGTATGAAAATTTCAAATTATTTTAGATTAAAAAAATCAAACAGATCTTGTCAAAGAAATAACTTGGTAGTTATATTTCAGCTGTGGCATGTTATCTTAAGTGGCTTTAAGTTAAGTTATATTTTACTGCTAGACTACAGTATTTTTGTCATTTGTCCTGTCAGGTCACTTCCTGATTTCCAGAAGGTCCCGGTGTCAGAATCGCCTCTGAAAACACAGAAACAAATAAATCATGTGTCTGGGTCTTGGCAGAAACCAGAGAACAGCTCCTGCCCACCTCAGTCCCTGAAGAATGTCTTCGTTCCTCTGGAGGACATTAAAACTGGTACATTTTCTAAAGCTAAAAATGTTGCATTGCATTAAATATTGTGAAGATTTTTTTTTTTTTTTTTTTTTTTTGCTTACTCTATTCAGTAATTCAAATGTTCATCTCTCAGGGCTCCTATACTGTATAAAAAAGGATAACATTTTTTTTTTTTTAGTGTATTCCAGGTCTGATTGGGGAATAAATGGATTTATAAATGACATTTAGGTTTTCTGACACTTTTCTCCATTCTATTTTACCTCAAATAAACAAGGTTAAACAATTGTTTTTTTTTTCCTACCTTTTTTTTTTTACAAATTGTTTATATTTTCCTTTTTTTTTTTTTTTTTTTTTTTTTTTTTTTTTTTACTACCATTTTTTTTTTACAAATTTTTTTTTTTTTACATTTTTTTTTTTTTTTTTTTTTTTTTTTTTATGAGATTACCCTGTATAAAAATTGACTATGTTTACTGAGTAAGCAACAACAGTTTTAAGAAGCCCCTATTATTTTTTCTACGAACAGAAGTGGAGCTTTTCCAAGTTGCCGACTGTTTTAAAGCTGGAATAAAAACCTTTGGTTGTAGTTAAACTGTACGAGCTTTATAATCACAGTCTTCTGACAAATACTGGGCGTAATAACAAAAATAGTCAGAAAATAGCACATAAAATTAGTAAATAAACATTTACATTAAATGCTTGTTCTCAAATGTCAAAAATTGACTGAGAAATGTAGAAGTTTGACTGGATGGCGATGCTGGAAGTGTTGTTTTCTTGTAGGTCAGCTGGAGCCGATCATATTTTTCAACCGGGCCGGTATCCACGTGTCGCTTCATTTCGCCAGAGGCTGTCCTTCTGGTCATCCGGGGATCGCCGTGGTCATCGTATCAGCATTGAACACATCTGCCCTCGAAGTAAAGGATTTTATGTTTCAAGTTGCTGTTCCAAAGGTAAATAAAACTAGTCACTTCACTGTTCATTAAAAAAAAAAAAAAAACTAGGCAGATGTTCAGATTTCAATTTTATTTTATTGTTTAAAGCCTTTTAAACTCAAATATGTAGAGTAAAGCAAATCTATCAAGTGTCTGGAAAAAACTATTACTTTTTTCTTCTTCTTGGAAACAGACAATTTTAGTGTCTTTGAATTTAATTTTTATCATGTTTTGTACAAATGGGAACCACCAGTTTGTAAAAAATAAAACTTTACAACTTGCATACATTTTTGTTTTGGTTTACTGTCTTTTTTTTTTTCTGTTCTTGTTTGTTTCTCATGGACTTTGCAATCAGAACATTGTAACGAGTTAAAGGAACATTGATGTGTTACGTACAGGATTTTCAGACACCAGTTAATTTAGAGTCCTTGTCCCTGGTTTGGATTTTCTGCCTCCCAATATAGTGCATAAAAATAATAAATATTCTGATAATCATAATAAATCATCACATACACATTAGGCATAAAATAAAATCAGAATAAAACACATTACTGTATATCCAGTTTATAAATCTAAATTGCAATATTATACATAGTTTTAAGTATTTAAAACATCTAAAAATCAAATAGTCATGTTTCATTTTCTAAAACTACAAAATAAATACAATCTGAGCATGTGTGTATTTATATGCCTGCACCGTAATCATTAGTCGCAAGTTTGATTTTGTTTTATCCATTTTTTTTACTTTATTTATAAACAGTTTCAAGTCAGTGTTTTTATTTCTGTTCATAATAGAAACCCATCTTTAATTGTTTTGTATTATTTTCTGTTTGATGTTTGTGTATTTTTATTATGCGACTCATTTTTTAATTCATTACAGACATTTGGTGAACAACTTTTGCACCTTCTTGGTAATGCATGTCTTAAGCGTTATTTGATTTAAGATTTTTGTTGATTGTCCCACAGAGCATGTCTGTGAAGCTTCAGCCAGCCTCTCAGACTCGTCTCCCTCCTTACAATCCTCTCCTGCCTCCACCTGCCGTCTCACAGGTTCTGCTGTTGACTAATCCTCAAAGTGTGAGTCTAAATGACTTTACTTGTTTAATACTTGTAGCACATAAAAACTGAGTGATTATACTCAAATTTATGAAGACAGTTCAGATTGATAACTCATTTGTTTGTGCTGTAATGCAATGGTTCTCAATACTGGTCCTTGAGGAACACCATCCTGCATGTTTTAGTTGTTTCCCTGCTTTGACACATCAGATTTAACTGGATGGGTGATGCAGGCTAGAGTAATTAAAGCTGTGTTGGAGCAAGAAAACAAAAATGCACAGGATGGTGTTCCTCAAGGCCCTGGGTTGGGAACCACCGCTTTAGCACTCAAAGCAGCTCAGTTCTGTCCTTGTTTGATACCTGAACAATTTTTCTATTTGTCTTACGAGAGAAGAGGTAAACCTCATCTTAGCACAACAAAACCTTTTATAAACCTGATTTAGTTTTTCATTAACGTTTTAGTTATCTTCAGTCTTGTATGTCAGGCAGATTTTAAATGGTTCTCCGTTTTTATTTATTTATTTTTTTGTCCTTCAGAGTAAAATTCGGCTGCGCTACAAGCTGACAATGACACATGGAGACCAACGGTTGGATGAGACGGGAGAGATTGACACTTTTCCTGACTGGAACACTTTGATCAAGCACTAAAAGTGACAAAAAAGCTCCAGAATCTGAGGAAAGGGAGTACAAAGAAACAAACCCCAAACAAGCTCAGCCAAAAACAGGGGCTAGTTTTTCTGTGAATGTTGTAAATCTCCTAAAGATTGAAGTTACGGCTGTGCTTGCAACAATACTTGTAATTCTACACAAACAACCATGTGATGTGAAACTGTCAGAAGTGCAAGATTTTTAAGACTGCAGTGATCTGCTTTAGTCTCACTTTTGCTCAAACTAGATGTTTAAAATCTTTAAACATCTATCTATAACAGGCAAGATATTAGTTGCTCATAGCCTTTCCACAGAACTGCTCTTCCAAATATCTGGACTGTGGATTGGATTATTGAGCATGGAGTTTGTTGATCTGGACAGTTGCTTTAAGAGCACCGTTGAGTTTAAACTTGGAGCAAACGACTCCAGTAACCTGTCTTCCTGCAGGGAACTCACTGCTTCCTCCTCGTCTACATTTGGATTTTATATGCATGTTTGATTTTAGTGTTATTGTTATTAATAAAACGTTTTCAGCTGGTTAGCTGTGATTTCATCAGTTCTCAGTCAGCAGGGAGTTCACTGACCAGCAGAGGGAGCAGCGTTGCACCTTTCAGTGGTATTTATACTACTTTTATATCTTTGTTTTAATAAGTCCACAAAGTTCAGAATTAAAACTTGTTTTATTTATGTAATGTTATTTCTATGGGTTCTTAGTATTTAACATTTTGTGTGCCTTTGATTAAAATGCACCTGTGTCTACAGGTAGTTTTGAATCAAAACTTTATTCAGGTATTTAGGACATGCACTGCTGCTGTGATTTCTGTCCCAGGTTGTCAGAACTGTGTCTTAATTAAGTCTACAGTATTTTCTTCTGACAAGACATCGGTTACACGTGTGCTCATGAACATACTTTTATTTACTTGTGTTTGGGTTCGTTCAAACATCCAGAACTCCTTAAAATGGAAGTTATTTTTTTATTGTGTATTTATTGTAAAAAAAAAGAAAAAAAAGTTTAATTAAGTGTTTTGTTTTGTTTTTTCTTTGAGGTCACAAGTTTGATGAAAACTCATGTAAAATGTTTTAGTTCTACCTTTTAAAATTATTTTTGCTTTTCAATCAACCTTAAACTTTTTCTCTAAAGATGTTTTTCTTTTAAGTAAACATGAAAATGATCATCATTGCCAACCAAAAAGTACGGGGCCTGTCACCGTATGGGGAAACAATGACACAGAAGTACTTCAGTTTGATCGCAGGAAAACCAAACGGATAATAATCTGTTTTTTTTTAACCACTGTTTGAACTTTTAACAGGATATTAACATTTTATATTTTTTTCTGCAGATGACTTTTGTACTTTAATCTGGTTCCTTTATCTCTTGTGTCAACAAGTTTACTTGTGGTCATATTTGTGTTGATAGTTCCTCCTACTACCTGTCTGATCTCATCACAGTATTTTCAACAATCCCATGTTGGACCATGAAGCTTTAAAGTGTCTTGTAAATCCAGAAGGTTCACGTGAGTTTATATGAATAAAAATTTAACCACAAACTCCTGTTTCTTCATCAGTAACTGTCAGATTGTTCAGTGTTATTTTATAGTTAAATCTTAAAGAAAGAACTTGTGTTAGCAGCACTCAGATTATGTTTTGGGGATCAGTCTCAGCTACTACCTCACCAAATTATAGATTAATGTCTGTACAATTAAGAGTCATTGGGCTGTGTCAGCCTTTTTGAGTCAAAAGTGAATCAGACGTAGATTAACATCCAATCTGAATTTTTGTTAAAATTTCCCAGTAGTTAATGAAATATTTAGCTAACAGGCTAAATCATAACTAAGTATTTGCCTTTGAGAGGAGGGCAATAAAAAACAAACTTATATTTAGTGAAGACTAAAGAGAATGATTTGTGTAGAACAACAGAACCAGTGTTATTTCTTTCATAACCAAATTTTTCAATAAAAAGTTATTTTTATTGAAATCGTTGTTGCTTAGTTCTGGATGCTGCAGGAACATTCTTCAGTAACTTCTTCATACCAACCACTGTTAAACAGCATTTAAACCAAAACAAAGCGTAGTGAAAGTTGCTGAAAGTATTTACTTGAATATTCATCCTGTGAAGAACCTAACACGTTGTTAGAAAAATGTCTTTAGATAAAATCCTCTCAGGAACTGTTGGTGACGATGACAGAAGTCAGAACCCATCAGACCTCTCAGACCAAGAAAATATGTGAGTTTATTTATCAGCAAGTTATTTTTATCAGCAAGTTATTTTTATCAGCGTTTGCAGCGAATTGCCATCTCTTTGTCAGTGTTTCCTCAGTTATTATTATTACTATTATTATTATTATTTTTATAGGGATCCGACTGGGAATGTGACTCGAGGCACAAAGGAGAAATTACCGGATGAGCAGCCTTCCTTTGAAAGGGTGTGAGCAGCCTTCCTTTGAAAGGGTGAGCTGAACTTCTATAATCTGTTTGTCTTTTAATGATGTGTCATTTTATATCAATTAAAGAGCTACTCATTAATTTACTTTCAAAATCATATCACATGGAACTATAACAAAACAAAGATGATTAAACTGTGCATGTTTGTACATTGTTTTCTCACTGCAGGCAAGAAAAGTGGATAATGAGTTCTGTGAACCTGCAAAAAAAGCTAAACAGAAGTTGTCTGCACAGCCAGCGATCACAAACAAATCTAAAACTGCAGAAGATGACAATCTTCCTGATGTTCTTCTGCAGCTACTGAGGTACGCCCACACACACACCCTTTCTGCAGTTCTGTTCAATATCACGATGGAACGTACACCTTCTGTGATATTTTTAAATCAAGAATTGGGTGTATATGTTTGAATTATTAGTCAATTTCCTCAATACCAACTGTCAAGCATGGTTGTGGTAGCATCGTGGTGTGGGACTGTTTGGCTGCCAGTAGTGCAGGTGCATTGTACAAAGCAGATGGAATTAAAGAAGAAGGACTACCTCAAGAGATGTGACCTGTGCTGGCAAAATGTGTCAGAATGTGCAAAGAATTTAAAATGATTTTTGTTGTAACTGAGATTTGCATAAAAAATGATTTCCTAAAGACACCACCCAGCAATATCAGAAATTAAAATAGCATCTGATCTTCCTAATCTGCCTTCAAGTCCAAGTTTTATAACTGGTTTGTCTTCAAATATAATCCTTTTTAATTTCTTTGACTGTCTCTGATGGCTGCTGTAGTGCCAGTAACTTCATAGAATGTTTGGTATTGTTGTCAAGCATGGACATTGACATTTTTAAATAAAGTGCTTGAATTTTCACTGACATTCTAGACTGATTACAAGTTTTCAAACCAACACTCTCACAAACAAAACTATCTTGTTGACAGGATAGGACAAATTATTGTGAAGTTTTTGAGATGGAAAATTTGAAAATAATAATAACTCGATATTTAAAAAAATCTTTATTGTGACATTTTGTCTTCATGGATCACAAATATCTATGAAACAAGACATTTTCTAAAACCTATGGTTCTCAAACTGTAGTACAAGTACTACTAGTGTTTGTACTCAAGATAAACTTTGGTATTAACCATTTACGAATTAATCACAGTGCTTAATTTGAGCTGAATCCTGCCGGAGCAGGATCTGGGAACTCTCTTATTTTCACTGGGTGTGTTCCAGTAACTGCTTGTATCTGATAACTCGCAGGCTTACTAATAGTAAAGTTATGAACAAATTTGACAGCCTTGAATGAATGACCTAACCTATACATATTGGATATGTAATATGAAAATAATTACATAAACACTCATTTTAAACATAACAGCCACTTACGAGCTTCCTAATATCACATAAGAGCTGCCCCTTCAAGTAAGCATTTCCACTTGTACCTTTAAAAAAATCTTCGCCCCTAAAAGTACAGTCATGGGCAATTTCATAAAAAAAAAATAAATAAATAAATAAAAAAAAAATACTGTATAATTAAACAGCACAACTAAATTGCAAATCAGTTTTACATTTTAAGTGGGTCCTTAATAAAAAAAAACATTTTTTTAAAAATATGAGAGTTATGTACATCACATCAAAAACAGCGGTGCCAATTTGTCAAAATAACAGTGATTAAAATGTCAAAGAGTCCAATTTACTTTCTTTCCTTTTTTTTTGTCTTCTCACAGAGAACTGAAGCACATGAAGGCAGTGGCAATAAAGATAGTATTAAAGCAGGTGTGAATAATGCTTGAGAGAAGCGGAGCATGCTCTATTCACATAAGAAGAGCTGTTGGTCAAGCTACTTCTTGTTGCTCTCCAAAATAGTTATTGGATCAAGTATTTACTTATGTAGGTAAATGTAGATGCCTAACAGCCCATTAAAATACACCAGAATGCAGGAAATGGTGTCTACTTGATTCAAAGATTTCTGGTGGAGGACACCCAGAACCCATTCCCCTTGCGTTCCGGCATTGTTTGGTTTACAAATTAAGCACTGCTTAATCAACTTAATTATTTGTTTAAACAAAGGCTGAATGAATGAACAAAATAAACAACTCTCATGAACTGAATTGTGATGTAAAGCTATAAAGTACAGACCAAATCAGTACAATGACCAAATCAATTTATAGTCGGGAGTTACATCCAACATGTGCCAAGACCCCATCTCCTTTGTTTAGACAAGAAATTAAAATGTAGAGATTGTTAAAATTCTTAATTACTGTACTTTGCAATCCAAATATCTTTAGAGTTGTTGTTAGTGTTTTGGAAAGCATCTTTAGTTGTGGACTTTGAGTTCATTGAGTGTTTTGGCCTCTAGACCCCCTCACCTAAGGTTGGCCCATCCGAGCTTGATGAAACCTCAGTGTGCTGCCTAGCCTGATGGGTCTGGTGAAGGGTTAAGCCATGGGTAAAAAAAAAACGTTTTGTTTTTAGGTTAGAGTTCAGGAAGATTGTTGAGAGTATTTTCTAAGGTATTCGTTATGAAAAGTTTGTCAACTGACATAAACCTTTTCCTTAACTGAAGTCCAAGGCGGTTTATGTGACCCATTTGTATGGGGTAGATATATTGATTATTATTGAACTTATAGTAAACTCTAATTAAAAAAAAAGAAAGAACTTACAAAGTAATGGTCAATTTTGCTGCAAAACAAGAACCACCTAATGTCCCCTCAGACCAGACAGAAAGACGGATGGACTCCTGTCCGACTCTGATCAGTGCAAAACTGAGACTCAGCATCAGCTGCCCGACACTTCATCTTCAACCGGTGAGGAGACGCTGCACAAACATGTAGATAATCATGTGAATATTTGTATTTTCATGTTGCTGAAAGTTGTTTGTTTTGTAGGGTTTGTTGTGAAGACGTTCACGAGTTTAGTTCTGGAAAGGCTCTTTTACACTGTGTACCAAGAGGACGAGGAGCGGGACGTTCCTCTCAGCATCGCCCACTCACGTATGTGTCTCTGCTTAACTGAGGACGTTTGATGATGGGAAAATGCTGCCGTGTTTGTAGAACTGATCTGCGGTGGTCTGTGTTGCCTTTCAGAAAAGATGGAGATTGATATGGGGCGTGTTTCCACGGAGCGACAGCAGGAAACCAATGCAGAGTGGACAGAACAAAAGACAAATGTGGTAGTTGGCAGTTTTTGTTAAAAATATATTTGCTTTGCATACTGTTGAATATTGGAGAATTCCAGGATGTCTTTAAGGATTTTAGGGTTTAAAAAAAAAAATTAATCTCGTCTCTGGAGCAAAATCACCTGTAACATGTTCTTGAATTAACAAATGCAAACTTTGAAGGAACAAACAGATTAAGTTGCTCAGTCTTATTCCTTTGTTCCAGTCCACTGAGAGTAGCAGCTGAGGTACTCTGCTCATCACAGCTTCCCTCTTACATCTGGATGCAGCATCACGCCTGACAGGAAGGAGAGAGGAGGAACAGAAGTGCTAGTGTTGCCGCATAAAAACGTTCTTTAAGATTTCAGGCTTCACCTTTTAATTGAAGTGAGAATTAAACCTAACATTTGAAGTAAACGTTTGTTGTCCATCAATTGTATACTTTTATTAGTTATCCTATTTATAATGCGAGAGCCCCGGTCTTGTTTGCACAGAGTCGGACTAGTTCTGGCCCAGTTCTGTACAGATGAGACGGGCCCAGCTGCTCTGAGTGAGCTTCCCAGGGTCAACACCCGATAAGGAGTCATTTTTT
>JARVLU010000437.1:19189447-19199901 GCA_031762415.1 Simpsonichthys santanae
TATATATATACTGTATACATACGGAATATGTGTATATTTTCTCCATAAGGAGTTTCTTCTCCCTTTCCGTCCCAGCTCACCTCATTATCTATAATTATTGATTTCTTAATGCCCTCTCCCTTTGCTTGTCAGAAAAATAAGCTGAAAACGTCTCCTCGGGAGGCTGTAGACTTTTTTTTTTTCCATGTGTGAATCCAAGTTGTGCGTGTAGGATGATGAATTGTGTCATGATATAAAGCAGTCCAGCTTATTCAGTCAGTTCCTGTTTTACGACCGTGCGTATAACCCCTGTGAATCAATCAAAACATTAGATGAGTGTTGGGACGCGGTGGACGGGGAGAGGTTTTCAAGTTCCAGTAAACAGTTTGAAGCTGAAGAGAACCATCTGGAAAATGGCGTGGTCCCCGGAGTTTAGAACAGGTCCCTTTAGTGGAAAAAAAATATGAATAAAAAATATCTATAATCAGCCAGGGTTTTCAAACATTACGGCATATTTTGAAGTTCTTTTTGGACTTTGTGAGTTTTTATGGCATTGGCTCATGAATGCGGTCTTTCCTCTCTTTAATGGTCAGCCTGGGCCTGAAGAAGCCTGCTTCAGCCGTTTTAAAACCTCAGTGCTCAAACGGTGACTTTATATTGCGGAAACATTACATTAAATAGCTGAAAAGGATTGCTGCTGGCTGATGGTTTCCAAGGTGTCCCAAATTGTTCCCGCCTGGCCGAGTCCTATAAACAGACTGAGACATTTATTTATTTATTTTTTTTTTGGCTTCTTAAACTCTTTTTTTTTAAGTCACTAGTTTGAAATTTATTTTATAATAAGTGAAAACAGTTGGCAGAAAGAGCTGATTGCTTTGTAAAAGAAAAGATGTACATGAGGGTAAAGCTGTGGCAGAGCACAGTTTATCTGTAACCCACCGTGAAATTGTCAGGCTTTAGAAAGTCTTCAGTGTAAGCTGCCCCCTCCCTTGACATACATGCTTACCTCGTGGAAACGCCTCATCTTTCCTAAATGTTTATACCATTTTTTAAAATTCTTACATTATTGAATGAACTATAAACATATTTCATGACTGACCTAATGGCTTACACTGCAAAAACAGTGTTAGCTTCCCCCCCCCCCCAGTTACTTTAAGACCACAATCACTTCTTTTTCCTGTAGCTCACTATCTGCTCTGCAGACTTTCCTCTTTTTGTTGCTATGAAGCAACTTGTTTGTCCAAATTAAAAAAAAGAAGGAGGGCTCTGTGGAATAGTTATGAACAATGTAAATCTTACCTTTTGTATACAACTTTTTAATAAATTTCAATTCTTCTCAAGCTAATGGCTTGTTCAAGCTTCACGGTTCTTTATTGTCATTCGCATCACATCTGGTACATGAGGTGGTACGAAACTGTGTACTCAAGGTCCCAGTTACACCCATAAATAGAAAAAATATAAGTATAAAAAGAAATAGTATGCAAGGATCTAAAATATGCAATAAACAATAATGTAATATAATGCAGTGTATTAAACAGCAGCCTGAACATGAGTCTGTTGTGAGCAGATGGGTATGAATATAGCAGCTTAAGGTAAAAGATCAGCAGCATGGATAAAATGACATATCCCCAATTAAAGTGGCATTACAATTATTTTTCTGTGATTTATGAATCTAACAGCTTCGGGGTAGCAGCTGTTCCTCGGTCTAGTGGTTCTACATTTAATGCTCTTCAATCTTCTGCCTGAGGGGAGTGGGGCAAAAAGTGTGTGCTGGGTGAGTGTTGTCCTTCATGATGCAGGTGGCCCTTTTTTTGCATCTGGAGGTGTAGATTGTGATGGGGAGGTTGACTCCAACAGGCTTCTGTGCAGCCTTCACCACTCTCTGCAGAGCTTTCCTTTCTGCAGCTGTGCAGCCTCCATGCCACACGTTGATGCTGGATGATGTCAAAATACCAAGATTGTTTTTTTTTTTTTCTTCCTCAGACAAGTTTTTAATTACAGAAAGACTTTTCAAAACACCTTTCAGCTCAGTTAGGCAAAGTCAAACTAACGATTGGAGATGGAAATAAAGCATCATCCATCATCAGTTTTCTGATTCATCTTTTGGATGTCTTTAGGATGTAGTAATGACAAAATTTAACTCTTGACATCAAAAGCCTTATATTTTAGAAACCATTTTTCTAATTGCCAAAAACATTTGTATCTGATAGTTTATTAAAAAATACTCAGATATTGATCATCTTACAGTTGATTATGATTAATAACAGGAGGCACACGTGCCTGCAGACCCACATTAGTCTGTGGGTGAAATATCAATGATCCTGAAGAGGAAGATGGAAACATGACTTGTTTACATCACATTTCATAAAAGTTCATTTAATGTTTTTTTTTCACAGTGAATAGCTAAGCACTGTGGTTTTATAAGTACAGTATTAATAGAGAAAGAAGGAAATGAAAAGTTATTTTTTTAACAAAATCTACTTTTTTCAGTTATTTTATATGAAAACAAAAAATTGTTTCAGAAATTAAAGAAACCCTTTCATGTCCAAATATCAGTAAATGCACAAGTAAACTAGCTGGTTAACTCACAAATCTGCTTCCTGGTTTTGTATTCTAAATGGAACCTGGAATGTTGCTAAATTAAAAAGGTAGTGATACAATTTTACCTACTTTTTTTTTTTTTTTTTTTTGCAAATTATTTATTTGTGTGGAAGTCAAAGGGTTAAATAATAGCTCTTCTTTCAGGACTGTTTTACTGATGGTGTGTTATTCTTGATTCTTGCTGTTTTCCTTTACTCATGCTGTCTCACCTCTATCCCAGTCCAGTCCAGTAATCTTCACACCAGGGTTCACTGTCTGATTTCTGTTTTGTTGGATGTCTACTGCCATTCTACTTTTCAGCTCTTCCCACTTCATCCAGTCTCCATCAGTAAAGCTACTCCACCTGCAACACCTACCTCTGAACAGCAGAGGGCGCCAGAGTCGCTCAGTCTTTCATAACCACAATTCTTGAGTTGAACCGTTATTTTTATACTTTTTCCAAACTTACACATTTTTATTCAGATATTTAAAGCCCATCGTTATTTTATCACATCAAAAATACATGTATCCACTCTGTTTATAGGTTATTAATAAGAGCATCCTGTGATACAATATATTATTGCATACTTTTAATTCATATTATTTAGGCAATTATCACTAATATACTAGTATATACTATACTATACTTAAAGCAAACTAAGCAACAATTGTTTATCTCTTTAAAGCCATAACAAGTTAATAAAATACATAATCACTAAATATGCATCATTACCTATCAAAACTCTAACGCATAATAAACAGTAAGTAATATCAGTAATGTAAGTAATACATGAGTAATATCAGCTCGACCACAACACCAAATGTTAGCTTCATACTGTATATGTAAAACTGACTTAATTATAGCCATTTTTAAAACTTCTCTAAGGTCATTTGGCTGCGGTTGCCATCTTGAATTGGGTTGGCTCTAAAAATAAATCAGTTGAAGATTCAATGGATTACAGTATATTGAAAGTTCTGTTAAAATCTGTCCAGTGGGTCTGAGATCATTTGCTGATAAACATTCTTTAGACCCACATGGCAAAAAACATTATTGTCTACTTTTCCCTCTGTAATAATGGTCAATGTTTTAAAATAATAATAATAATTTTTAAAAAAGCCTGTATATGGTACATTTGGCCAGCACTAACAGAAAATTTCATATTGGTGTGAAATAATTGGCACAGCTCATGAATAAACTGTTGCATTCAACACTCTGTCCTTTAGCAAAACATCTAATTAACTCCTGGATGGATTTTATAAGTGATCACTTGCTCTACATCTACAACTTATTTGGATTCGATCCAATTCAAAATGACGCCCACAGCTCAAACTTGGCAAACCCAAAAAACAGGCTATGGCAAACTTATACATAAGCTCCAAGTTTCTATAGGATTTTGTTATAAGCCATTGATTATTTTACAAACAATGCCACACACATATCCTGTAAGTCATCCCTAAAGAGTCATAATAATAGTAATAGTATCAACAATAGCGATTTATTCTTGGTTTTTTTAAATCTCAAACATTGTTGTAGTGTACAACAGCAAACTAGAAGAATGTGCTCAAAACTGCAACACAAAGTCTAGATCTGATAAAGCTCATAATTTTGCCAGAATTAACTTCTACGTTGGTTTTACAAATTAAATGTACCGAAATTCCCCGACTTCAAAGAGGTCAAAAACGACGGCCTCGTTTACTCTGACTCAAATCACACCAGTTCACGAGAGAGTTAATCATCCCGTGATAACGCCACACATTTTGGTCGAGTAGGGCTCAACCTAAACTTCACGCTCACGTGTTGAGCACGTGGAGCCGAGATAACGATGTGTGGATTGATCGTTAGATACGTGGATTATTTCCTGTTTGTGGCGATCTGTGTTTTGTCCTGTCATTTCTTTAATCCTTGTGTTTCCTGCACTCCCCAGTTTTGATTCCTTGTTGTTCAGCTCCTGTCTCTAATTTACAACGGAGCTTTAAGGCCACGCTGAAAAAAGAAAAATTACATTGTGTTAAGAACATTTTTTTAAAAGCCATAAAATCACGAGAACAAAGTTGTAGTATTATGAGAATAAAGTCGAATAAAGTCTTGATATTACGAGAATAGTCATAACAGCTGTTGTTAATTTTTTTTCCACGAGTCAGATCCATGATGCGACCTGTCAATCAATCCAGTAGGCGTGTCAGCAAATGACCAATCCAAAGCTAAATGAGTCGTAATATTATCCGTACTCCGACACGATAAAGCAGGGTTTACTGCTTTTTAACTGTGATGAAATCAAGAATATTTGTTAAATTTTATTGTTATTGACGCTCTTGCTCAAAACGTGTTCCAATACTGCCACCTACTGTTGTTTTTGTACACTGCTTCCGGGATGCATGTATACGTGACGTCAATACGTCATGACTTTCGTTTTTGTTTCCGTTTGAAAACAGCGCTCAGTGAGTGAAACTGTCTAATCTGTTAGCACATCAGATTATTATCAATATCAGGACTTTGAACCTGTTTACAGTAAGATGGTACGTTCCAGCTCTCTGCAGGCACGCTTACTGGATTGTTTGACAGGTCGGGTCACAGATCCGAGTAAAAAAAAAGTGTTGTACGACTTTATTCTCGTAATTTTATGGCTTCTTTTTTTTTTTTAACATGGCAAAGCAATTCTTTTTTTATAAAGCTCCATCGTACTAATTCTAATCACCTCAGGTGTTTGTCAATCCTGTCATTAGTCTCCCTATATATTCAGCGTCTGTGGTTTTCCTTGCTCTGTGGATTGTGCTTCCAAGCCTGTCATGTTCTGTTCCTTCCTTCGTTCCCTTCCTCTTAAGTAAGGTTTTGCTGCCCTGTCAGCTTTTGTTTTGTTTAAATAATTAGAAATGATTTATTTTACCTTGGAAGTGTTGTCTGCCTGAACGTGGGTTCAACAACAGATCATGCCACTTTACAACATTCGTTTAAAGAGTCAAAATGCGGGACTGACAGCATTTAAACAGATTGCAGAGACCACAGATATGGAAAATAACAATCTGATTTCACTCACAGGGAGCAAAACATGAAACACTGAGAATGTAACAACTCCATCCTTTTAGTAACTATCTCAAAAAAAAAAAAAAAAAAAAAAAAGTCCCCTAGAGTTCTGAAGAAGTTCTTTTTTTTGTTTGTTTGTTTGTTCCCTTAATCAGTCCGGTACTTTCAAGGTTTACGGACTTCTTTTGCTGGAATACATGAGTTTAGAGCCACATTGGAACAGAGTAATGCATCTTTTCATTTATTATTTTTTTTTAAAGAAGCATTTTATTTACATTTACCAAAATACATATACAAATGTATGCTTTAACACTGGAATTTCAATTTGCCGTTTGTTTTTTGTGGAGTATTTTCTTGCATGGTTCGTCTTCTCACCACTGATGACTTGCACCACGTTGTAATTAGCACATGCACTATCAGAAACACATGGCAACTGTTGCTCAGCTACTCACTGTGGGTTAGAGGAAACACGTTCTTTGTGGCTTCACAGGCAGCAGGGTGAGGCTTTTCACATTAATACCAAGTGTCTAAAAACAGCAGCTATGAAGGTCTTTACACAAACCTGCTCAAAATGAAACCTATTGAAATCCACTTTTAAAAACACTGTGGGATCAATATACTTGTGAATAAATAATTTATTTTATTTTAGCATGTTTCCATATTTGTGTACAAGTGTCTCAATGTACTGTTAATTCAGAAAGAAAGACAATAAAGAGATTACGGTTTAACTTTTTAAACTCGTAGATAATGTTTTGTTGCCAGTCTGAGTTCTGACATCAACATTTATTCATCAAACAAGTATTTTTCGAACTTGTCCAGCTACATGCTGTGTATAAAAAAAAACTAGGCTTTTTCTCATTAAAACACAAAACGTATCACCAAGGCCAGTGTGTCACTGGGCTGATTCTGTTGGAGACTTGTTTCTGAACAGCGTTCATGAGGGACAAATGTCCTCAAACGTTTGCAGGGGTTCTAAATTTCCTGACACGGGTCGGAGAGGCTTTCAGTAGCTTGAACTTGAACATGTTCAAAAAAATTGTGCAATAAATTTGCTCTAGTTGCAGAATTGTTGCATGCTTTCTGAACCAGTCTTAGTGTAGGTACTATTTTTCTAGAGCAGAGCTGGATTTTGACACCTGCACAGGAGAACTAAAAACCATCCGTCCGTCCATCCATCTTCCACAGGTAGGCCAGGGGGATTCCAAGGTATGTCAGCCAAGACTTGGGAACTCTTGGGGGATTGTCAGGGTGTGCAGCAAAACTGCTGGCATAGTCCTACAGAACCTCACAGACCTCCACAAGGAACGAGGCCAGGCAGATTCTGGCAGATCCTGATCATCACTCCACGGTGAGTTCAGGTTGCTTCCATCTGGACGCAGGTATCTGCTGCCCAGATGTAGAACAAACAGACTGAAAAAATGCATTCATCTCTGTAGAGAGCAGGCTTCTGAACAAACAATGAGGATTTCATGTATTATTTTAATGTCTTGTCTAGTATGGATGTTTTCTGTGATTACTGATTGCCCCTTGGGCATAATAAAGATTCTTGAACTTGAAAAGGCATCTCTCCAGCATGAACTGGGTCTTCTCAAGGGGTCTCCTACCAGTTGGACATGTCCAGTAAACCTCCCTAAGGGAGGAGTCATGGGGTAATCCTTAGCCGATGCCTGAACCACCTCAACTGGCCCATCTCGATGTGGAGGAGCAGCGGCTCTACTCTCGAGTCTCTCCTAGAAAACTGAACTTCTTAATCTATTTCTTATGGAGTCCATCTATCCTGTGGAGAAAACTAATTTTGACAGCTTGTATATGCACAATCTCATTCTTTCGGTCACTACCCAAAGTTCATGACCATTGGTGAAGGTAGGACCGTATAGCAACCTGTAAACCTAGTGCTTTGTCTTACAGCTCAGCTCCCTCTTAACTACAGACCAGCGCAGAGTACAGTATACAGTACCGGAGAAGATGCGATTTTGCAAGCCATTTCAACACTCCAGTAGATTAAATCATCTACAGTAACATGGGTCTGCTGCCAAAGTGGGTTAAAAGCTTACCAAGGTGGGTCTGACATGGGCAACAAATTAATGTACATGACAAAGGGCTTTGCCAGCTGTGCACACAACATACCATATTTTCTGGCGTATAAGTCGCAGGTTTTTTTTTTTTTTTTTTTACTAATTTTCATGTCCTGCAACTTATATGGCGAAGCGACATATTTATGGATTTTTTCCCATATTTTTAGACCAATTTCTGGCTGAGATATGACCGTTTCTATTCATTCTGACTGCGAAAAAAAATGGTGCAGTACCACGTTTTGGCCACTAGGGGTGCAGCGCAATACCGCTTTCGGCCGCTATGGGCGCTAAAGGGCCCTGTAGTGTACCTGTAGGCGTATCCGTTTCACTATGTGCATTTATGAAGGAAAAATTCAGCTCAGACAGACTTTTACTATAATTTTCAGCAAACAAATAATTGTTTTTAAGTGTTAAACTTGTTAAAGTCCTTCTGTGCGCTGCTGTGGCCATTTGGCAGCCAATCCATTTTTGGCAAAACACCGGCCCACATTTCCGGGTTGACAGCGGTGATGCATAACATACGCGACAGGTCAGCGGTGACGCATAATAGATGCGACTTATACGGAGGTGCAACATGTTTATGGATTTTTCCAAATTATTGGACAATGCGACTTATAGGCGGTGCGACTTATATGTCGGAAAATACGATAAGTGTTTTCCAAAATATTTGCTGCACAAAATGTGGCAGCACGTCTTGCTGTTCACTTGGCGTCATTACTCTCAGTTCGGTGAGAATGCAAATGAAAATGTTTCTGTTTTCTTACAGTCTTCAGTGGCCATGTGCTCTGCAACAGTCGCAGCCCAGCGAGATAACAACTCTCCGTTTCAGTGGAAGCTTCATTGTTCCGACTAAAACCTACAGCAAGGTGCTGGCATGACAGAGAAAGCAGCATACAGTATTCACATTTGTTTGTTTTAAAAAACAAGAATTACTACATTTTCTATTTTTGTTACTTCACTTATAATACCTTTTATATAAAAGTATGTCATTGCCGCTCCAACAGAATAAAAAATACTCAGTATTTGATTTACATCAGTACATTTTTGTTCACCCATCTTTTATCAAACGTTGGAAAACAACTAGAAATAATTCAAAAACTTTACCTACTAAGCACATTTGAGCTAAAGCTTCAGGTAAAAGTGTGCGCAGCAAGTAACGGTAACTACAAAAATGAAGTACAAGATGAAGTCAATACTTCCCTTCAACAAACAGGACACACCGGAGTTTCGGAAACGTCTGTTATGATCTCGTTTTCTTGTTCTGTGTTCTTGAAGAAATGCGAGAGAGGAAGCTGCAAAGTTTCAAACCAGAGGCCCTGCAGCTAAGCTCAGGTCCAAACTCTTGTCCAGTGTAGATTTATTCTCTAGGGGGAACGGCAGTGTGCTGTGTGCGTAAACGGAAAACATCCTTCAAGGTGTATTGTCCCATCCGGTTGGGTTTGTAGTAAAAGATGTAGAGCAGTAACAGTCCAACACAAATCAGAACAATGCCTGCTCCTGCTCCTGCCATGATGTAAACAATGGGGTTAACTGTGAGGGGGGAAAGAAAACCATCAGTCACAGAAAATACACATTTATTTCATGACAGCATCACTGTAAAAACATCACTGTTGTAATGTAGCAAAGTGGAAATACTTTGTTACTGTACTTAAGTAGAATCTTGACGTAGCTTTACTTTGTT
Source organism: Simpsonichthys santanae (assembly GCA_031762415.1). NCBI lineage: Eukaryota > Metazoa > Chordata > Actinopteri > Cyprinodontiformes > Rivulidae > Simpsonichthys > Simpsonichthys santanae. Next base: position 19,198,785 of record JARVLU010000437.1, read on the forward strand.
ATGTACATTTCTAACAATCTTCACTTTTACTCCACTACATTTCCTCAATAAAATGTGTACTTTTATGTCAATACATTTCCCTTAACCATCGTAGTTACTCGTACCTACAATATAAAATTTGAATAAATCTGACTGGGCAATGCCTGTTTGTTCTCCCAGTCTGTGACTTCACGCGGCCCCTTCTCTCTCCCTCACTGACACTCTCAATCACAAACAGGCCCCTCCCCCACCACTTATGTGAAAACTGTCTTTCCTGCTGTGAATAAGCTACTTGCTAGATGAATTTGCAAATATCAATTGTTACAATAGGTCTTTGTTGACTCACAGTGAAGCCACTGTAAATTCCTGATTGGTGTAAAAATTACAGTAGGTGCTAAAAAAGAGAGGTTTGGTGTTCTCAGTGTTGCCAGATTGGGCAGTTTATCACCAATTTGGTGGTTTTTGTTATGATTTTGCAGGTAAAAATTGCTTTGGTCGTGTGGGGATAATTTGGGCAGATTTGGAGTCAGATCTGTGGTTTTTGAGTTAACTTATTAAACACATTTTAAACAGTCATTCATCATTATTTCATGGCAAAGCTCCCCTGGCCGTTTTCCATCACTGATTGGCTATTGTTATCTGCCAGGGCGTTCACAACAGAGAACTGGTGAGGCAGTTTAGTAGACGCCTTGTTGAGTGGGCTGGCCCGTTGCGGCGCGTCGGAGAGGCCGCCATATTGGATGTGGCAGAACTGCCGGTCAACTAAGGAAATGCACTGAACTTCATAAAGCACTGTTCTGCCAAGTGTTTTATGTTAATGCCTTTTATTCACACACACTAATATATTTGGAAAACAAACAGACACCAAACAAAACATTTATAAACTTTTAAAGTGATTATTAGAAATGTTTACTCATAAAATATTTAGGTTAAAGGTAAACACTAAATCAACATATACAGGTAGTCCTCGGTTTACGGCCGAGATCCGTTCTAACGGCTTGGCCGTATACTGATTTAGCCGTATACCGATTCCGGCCAGATTTTCGGCCGTAAAATGAAAACGAAACTAAACGGCGATCGGTAACATCTTTTTAAACACGTTTTTTCAATGTAAAACAACTTCTAACGGCCATATTAA
>JARVLU010000437.1:19218248-19228859 GCA_031762415.1 Simpsonichthys santanae
AAAAACAGAACTACATGTTCAGACAAACAGTGCTGACATTTCCACAGAACACCCCCACACACACACACACACTCCAGCCTTTTTGCAGTACTGTTATGATTATTTATCAACTTGCCAGACAAGACAGGACAAGACAATGCATTAAAGAAAAAGAAATAAAAGTAGACATTATAGAGATAGTTGACATTTTTTAAGTGTGGTTCTTTGCATCTGTCTACAATAGATGTTAATTGTACAATAATCTTTCCACAGAATCCCATTTCAAAAGATCTGAACTATCACTTTAAGTACTCAAAGACAGCATCCAAGAGATTCAACTAGTTTTTATCAATGTGTCCAGGCACGGGGACATTGTTAAAATGTATGTTTGACACCTAGACAAGGTTTGATTGGACCTCAGGGGTTTCATGACTAAGTGAAAATGAGACTGAGCGGCTTGTCTCCTGTTTAACTTCATCACTCAGTGATTTACTTACATTTGTTGTTTCACATTCTGTGGGAAGGCAGGAGGCCTCGCCACTGTTTGCACATATTTTACGCATGAAGGCTCGAAGGTTACAACATTACCCTTGTGAAAGTCATCTGACCGACATTTATTTATAAATGTTTTTCTCACTTCTGGATGAAAAAGGCAGAAGTCAAAAAGCAGATTTCAAGCCAAAGGTCAAAGAAGAAGTTGATGACGTTTGCATCTGAGTAAGGAACTTCCTGGAAAATAACCAGAGTTAACCGCATGCCCACAGCCTGGGTTTTAAATCAACCAGATCAGTTCATCATTCACTTGTATGAAAGTCTTTTCATACAGTTTTACTTTAAATGTTTCTTTGATGCTATAATAAGTTTCTTTATGCCTCTCAGTGTCAGTCAGCGTATAAAACCTTTGAATAAAGCAACATAAACCTCACATTATTAACAAAGTGGGCATAAGCCATTAAATTATAATTTGACATTCAGACTTTAACAGGTGTCTAACAACATGTTTTGGTGTCTGAACCCTTTTAAATCCAACAAATAATTCACAATGTATTTTTTCAGTGTTTTCACAGCAGAAAACTAAAAAAAAAAGCTCTTTTTTTTAAATATCAAGATTTTGTGGAGTGACGTAGCAGACCTCACTCGTGGTTTGGTTAAATTCAAATTTAGTCAGAAATCGGATTGCTATGAAGACAAAAATGACAGAATCAGCATGTAGCTGCTGATGGAGGTGAGGACTCACATGCGTCTCTAAGAGCTCAGCTTCCCGTACACGTCTGTGACCTCATCCCTCATGGAGGCGCTTCACCAGCAGACGCAAGAGAAGACATTAAACTTTTTAGCACCTCATTTTCAGCTGGCGCAGCCAAAACTGTTGAGAAAATGCATTTCAAGGTTCTTTGTTGTCGTTTATATCACATGTGGTACATAAGGTGGAACAAGATTGTGTATTAAAGGTCCCCAAAATAGCAAAAAATATAAAGTATAAAAATAAGCAGTATACAAGAATCTAAGATATACACTAAACAATAATAATGTACAATAATATGGTGTATTAAACAGCAGCCTGAACATGAGTGAGCAGATGAATATTAATACAGCAGCTTAAAGGCAAGAAATCAGCAGCACGGATAAAATGACAAATCACCAATTAAAGTGGCATTACAGAGAATTTCCTGGATTAAAAAAAGTGCGTGCTGGGTGAGTGTGGTCCTTCATGATGCAGGTGTCTCTCTTCCTGCATCTGGAGGTGTAGATGTCTGTGATGGTGGGGAGACTGACTCCAACAGTCCTCTGTGCAGCCTTCACCACTCTCTGCAGAGCTTTTCTTTCTGCAGCCTCCATGCCACACGTTGATGCTGGAGCACAGGATGCTCTCCACTGCACACCTGTAGAAGGAGGTGAGGACTGAGTTAGGATTCATGCAGTGCAGAACTTCCCTAAAGGCTTGACACCAATTTAGATGGAACCCCATGTATGCCAAATCACTTGATATTCAAACTTTTATTTAACAATTTCTCAACCATATGGATGGATGGATAGTTCTGTAACACTAGCATCACATTTCAAAACCAAAACTCTCAAGAATGGCAACAGCAAAGGTTTTAGTGGCATTTCTGACAGCTCTGCTGCAGAGACCCCATGTCACCACAAAAAAAAAAAAAAAAAAAAAAGTTCAATCATGTCATCTGGACAAGTCTGTGACAAACCTAATGACTCATGAAGACACCATTAACTGGAGTTCCCATTGTAACTGTGAGGTTCACAATTTCATAACAAATTAGTACAAATATAAATGAAACTTCTGAAAGAGACTTGAATATTTTCTCTCTTTTTGTTAGGTCTAAATGAAGAAGTTTGCCTCCATATGCTCATGACTGAACATCTGTAAAAAGTAATGACATCAACATCATGTGGAGTTTAGTGTGAAAAACATGGGCTGGTGGTGCCCCTGTGGGTTAAATGTTAGCTGTTTAAAACTGTTTTATTTGTGTATTAAAAAAAAAAAACAAATGAAGGGATAGTTCAGACCTTTTGAAACTGGGTTTTGAAGGGAAGTTATGAACAGTTACTATCTTACAGTTTAAGATAGCTTTTTGAACAGCCTCACTCATGAGAAATACTCATTTGATTTTGACTGGATTAAAGGGCTAATGGCTAATCTGAGCATGGCCAAACCCCAAATGGAATGCAATTAGAAAACATTTAATGATACCTGCACAGCTTTTTACTGTTATTTGCAAGTGCCAATACCTGCAGCAGTAGCTCCATACAATATGTTCAGAGCAGCTACTACCAAAATGAATAGTATGATTTTTCTTCCAAAAAGTCTGATGCAAAACTTGCATGAGATTAAAGGTTTATAAAACTTTAACATAAACTAATATGCACATTTAAAGATTTGCATTGTTTTATAATGTGAAAACTTCCCCTTAATCTTCAAGTAGCCGCTAGCTCATCAATCCAATCAGAGTTCAGCTCTGTTTCTCCAAACTGACATCAGTCAAAGATCTACCTACAGCAGGTAAGATATTAACTGTTCATAACGTTTCCACAGATCTCCACTTTAAAATATCTGCACTACCCCTTTACACTGCACAGGGAAGAGCTCAAAGATAGTTTGTGTTCAGATACATTGCTTGACAAAAACATACAAATCCACATTTTATGAGGATAAACTCAAACACAGAAGCATAAAACACAAAAAGAAGGTGTGATGGAAGATGTTGGTGACATCACTGCTCTTCTCCTCCATCCTGTGAGGACGGAGACTATTAGAGGTGATTAAATCAAGTGTAACCATGACTGGTGGGGAAAAAAAAAATCACTTATCAATATTCAGGATTTTAGTGCTGGAAATCAATCAGGTTTTCTGACTCTGAAGATTTGATTTTAAAAGTGGATGACATCAAATGACTAATCAGTGCTGAGTCACATGTTTGTAACAGATAACAGAAAGAACCAACAAGACAAAACTACCTTGAATTACTTTGATATTTAAAACAAAATGAAGGCAAAATCTGCTAAAACAAAAGTTGACAAAGACGAGGCAAACCACGACTGTGTGAATTAATCACATTGTTCTAAAACTGTTAATAAAATAAAAATAATTCATTTAACGTTTCATTCAATTAATGAAACTTTTAGTCCTCATATCAGATAAAACACTGGCTGTTTTAACTTGTTTAATAGTAAATGAAGAAACAACTATTTCAACTATTCTGCAGGGGTTTACAGAAATATCAAAGTTATTTTTTTTTTGCAACTCGATTTTTGTAAAAATGTTTAAAATGCTTTGTCATTTGCTGAAATGTATCTGAAAATAACCTGAATGTGCAGATAGTTGATGTAATTTCATGAATATTAAAATTGAAGTGAATCAAAAACATTTCCACATTCCTTATTTGTCTTTGCTGAAGGTTGGAGAAGTCCCTGCTCCGTGCAAACCACAGAAACTTGATTATTCCTGTGCCATTTCAAGTTTACATTAGTTTTATAACTTGTGACAAAGTCTTCAGTGAAAATAGAAATTCTAACAGATACCCAGAGATTCATTGTTTTGAAAGTTTTTTTTTAATTTGCATGTTGTTCATTTAATTAGTTTTGTGTGTGTGTGTGTCAGTGCCAAATTGAGGTAAGTTTTTATTTTTCTTACAGTTCAATGTTTTATTTAGTCATTCATTTTTAATTTCACCACTAGAGAGCGCTGTGGGATCAAGTTCCAACTTCATGTTGCACCAGAACCTCTTCTTCTCAGTTCCTTCTTTATGTAAATGTTGATTTCAGGTGACCCAGTCCTCTGTATAAGGTCACAATGAGCTGTTCAGCAGCATCTAAAAAAAATCTGAATATTGTAGAAATGTTTAATATGTTTCGTCAGTCATTTCAGAAAGTGAAAATCAAACCCCATATCCATTATACAGAGTTTATTTCTTGTAATTTTGATTATTACGATTTAGAAATAATTAAAAACTAAATTCAGTGTCTTACTTAGCCATGCTTTTGGTACAGCAGTTTGGGCTGGAGCCAAATCCATCAATTATCTTTTACCTGCTTCTTACTTTTCAAGTCATGGGGGGTCACTGAGGCCCATATCCAGACATCACTGTGTAAGAGGTGGGGGACACCCTGGACAGGTCTCCAGCCCATCACAGGGACTCATAAAGACAACCATTCACTCTCTCACTCACACCTAGGAACACTTTATCATCAATCAGCTGAACATGCATGTTTTTGGTCTGTGGGAGGAAACTGGAGAAAACGCACACATGCACAGAGACAACATGCCAACTCCATCCAGAAAGGTCCCCCAGCTGGGATTTGAACCAGTGCAACAAGCTTGCTGAGAGGCGGCAGCTCTACCAACTGTGCCACCGTGCTGCCAACTATCAAAGTAACGGACTCTCATTGACTCTTCCTCTTCAGTGATGGACACGATGTCCAAATTAGGACAATCCAAACCATCAAGTCTTGGACTGGCCCTGATGCTTTGATGTGTCAGTTTGCCAGAACATCCATGTATAAGGCCAACCAGAAGTGCTTCATAAATAGGTTTTGCATTGACACCCACAGAAGCTGTAAATAAGGGGCAGATATATATTTTTTATTCTTTCTGCCCTCTTTTCATTCAGTGTTTTCTTTTAAATGAATAAATAAATATCTACAGTCAGAATGCCACTGTAGCTCAGTCATCAACACAGAGACCAGGTGCTCATGAGCATTTCCACTTTCATTGACACCTTCTCCCACTCAACTCTACAAGAGTCCATCTTCTTGTTCCAGAAGTTTGGTTCCAAAGCCCAACATTCATTTTGTCGTCTCAATCTTTGCGATTCATAACATTATTTTTTTCCTCTCAATCTAAATACTGTATACATTTTTGTCCACATAAAATTTACACCATTATTCTGCATAGTGCACAAACTTCTACAACACAAGGGCGGCAGACAAAATAGTTTTCCTGTAGTGGATGTGGTCTCAACTACCATCCGAGGAACATCTCCCAACCCCTTCAATGCTGCTGTTAAATCTGATTTATCACATTATTGGTGGGGTGGGGTGGGGGGGGGGGTGGACAAGACTGTAGAAAAAAGCAACTACGCAGGAATTTTATGAGGTGGAAACTAAACTGTTTCTTTTAAGTAACATATTTGTGCTTGTTTAAAGTTTTCAAGTGAAAATCTCACAGCAAAGTTTATTACTAGAGTTTGGTAGAACATTATTGCTAAACACTTATTAACCTGAATTTAGTAATAAAAATAAAAGATACAGCTTAAAACAGCAACAACAGTTTATAAAAAGCAGATCAGCTGCTATTTATTCTCTCATCACTCGTGGAAGCTGAACTTTATTAAGTTTTCACTTTCTCCTTAAACGATGCAAAATACCAAGCAGGAAGTTTAAGAATACATAAATTAAACATTTTGTTACTTTACATCACAATGACTGGATGAACGTCCACTTTGATGCAACACAAACAAGACTCGTGCGCACTTTTGCATAAAAACAAAAACAAAGAGCGCTATTTACAGTATAACACAACAAAAGTGGCTCTGAAAAGAACAAATATATATATAAAAAAAATAGATATATTTGCAAATGAACATTTTAATGCGTTTTAACAGTCTGACTTTGATCTTTTTAGCACTTTAAACCTCAAGTGTGACACCAGGTGGAGCCATGCACCTGTGGAGTGGAGGAAGACTCATGGTACCAATTCGTTCCAGTGTCGCTCGTTGGGCAACACCTGGCAGAGCCGCAGGCAGCAGCTCAAGGTGGGCTCATAGAATATGGTGTCGGGTTCCTCAAACGTGGCCTCGCTCTTAGTCTGCTGGGCAGCGCGGGCGAACAGCGAGGGTTTAGGAGCTTTATCCAGAGTTTTCTTCGTCACACATCCCATCTCTACAAGTGCCTGATGAGGAGACAGAGTGTAACAACGGTAACTGTTAGTGGAATATTTTCCACGAACGCTCAACGTTTCAGTCACTTCAGGAAAAAAATAAGTTGAAAATTGTAAAAGAAAGAAAAGACAAAGAAAAAGGGCTGCTACTGTAACATAATGAAGGATTTGATTAAATGTTTTATTTGGGGCCAAATCAAAGTGACATGGCTTGACTAAATTAGGAATACAGAGACAAATTAATGTACAGTATGTGTACTGTCACATGCAACACCAGCTGTGTAAAACAGCAAAAACACATTTTCATTCAACAACAGACTGTAACTTTGTTTTTGCATAAAACTGGACTCAAAGGAAACACTCATGTAGCTCATGAGGGTTAACTATTTTATTAAGTGAATGTTTATGAAGCACACTATTGTTGTGATACACTTTACTTCTGTACATTTTTCAGTGTGATTCTCAGCCTGCAGTTTTCAAACTATTTCAACAAATCATATCAAAACATTCAGCTCTTGCTATGATGCAACTTTAGCTTTTTGAAATACTGTATATATCTTTTTCTTCCATTTTTCCTCATAGAAAATGAATTGAGCTCATTTTACCTCCTTCATATCTTTAGATGCGTTTACAATCTTTTACTGCCCCTTTCATATTTTGTTCTGGTTCAGCTTCTTTCAGCTTCCTTGTGCAAATTTAAACTTGTTTCAGCTACTTCCAGCTAATTTCAGCACTTTCTTCAGTTAGTTTTTGCTCCATATAGATTATTTCTGCTAACTCCAACATTTTTGTGCGTCTTCTAACATTTTTCTGCTAATTTCAGCTTGTTCTCTTTTTAGCTTATTTATGCACAATTCAGCTTTGTCTGCCATTTCAGCTACTACTGTACTTACCGGTAGTTGTTTTATGCTAATTTTATGGGGTGGGGGTTTTTTTTTTAGCTAATTCCACATTTTTTGCGCTCATTTCAACTTTTTCAGCCTAACTCAGCAAAAATGTGCTTTCTCCACTTCATTCTGGTAATGTAAGCTTCTTTCTGCTTTTGTAGCTACTTTTTGGTTGTTTTTTTTTTTATTGCTAATTTCAGTTGTTCTTTCAGTCAATTTCCACTTTTTTGTGCTTATTTCTGCTTCTTTTAGCCTAATTGGGCAAACACTTGTTCTTTCTGCTTTCTCCTGCTAAGTTAAGCTTGTTCTAATCTTTCAGCTTCCTTTTTTTATTTTAGCATTTTTTTTAACTAATTTAAGCTGTTTTCAGATAAATTCAAGTTTTTTTTTTTTTTTGGTAACTTCAGCTACTTTCAACCCAATTAACTTCTTTATGCTAATTTCAGCTTGTTATGCTCCGTTCAGCTTATTTCTGCTAATTTCAGTTATTTAAGCTACTAATTAGCTGTTTTGTGGGTTTTTTTTTTTTTAGACTTTTCAGCTAATTCCACGTTTTTTTTTTTTTTTTTAATCTAATTTTGGCTTTTTCCACTTCCTTCTGGTAGATTACTTTTCTTTCTGCCTTTTCAGTTTTTTTTTTTTTTTTTTTTCTTTTTGCTAATTTCAGCCTTTTTTTTTTTAGCCAATTTAGTTTTCCAATTTTTATGCTAATTTCTCCTTATCCAGTAAATATTTGTTCTTCTCTCATCTGCTAATTTACGCTTTTTCGTCCGTTCAGCTAAAATTCAACTTAATTTTTTTTTTTTTTTAGCTAATTTCAGCTGTTTTTCAACAAGTTCTTCTGCAATAGTCACATTGCATTTTTGCAGGAAATGCAATTTGTCAAGTTTGATGTTGTTTTGGACATGTGGGCTAAAAAAATCTAACCAAACAGGTAACTTGGTTTACCTGCACAAGGTCCAGCACGGCCACTGGCTGCAGAACGTGCTTGTAGTGCTTCAGCAGCGCCTGCTGTGTGAGTCCTGGTTGAGCCATGATGTGGAAAAGAACGGCCTCCAGGATGCCCTTACACACGGGCCGGTTCAGCTTTCCATCAATGAAGCGCCACGGCCGGCTGATGAAACTCACATTTTCCCTGTGCAGAGCAGAAAATGGGGCAAGGAGATGAAAATAAGAGAAGATGAACTAAGAAAAGACATCATCTACCTTAGAGGTGATACTCACTCCTCATCAGCTGATCCAGATGGTAAAGAGTCTGCCTCTTTGGCTCGTTTGTTATCTAAACTGCTCCTGGTCCTCCTCCTGGTTTCCTGCCTTTGCCCAGTTTCCATCTTCTCTTCAGAACACGCTTGCACTTCTTCCTCTTCCTCCAAACTTTGTGGTTTGTCTCCACCACCTGCTGTCTCCTGTTGCTGTTCTTCCTCATCAGGTATCTCTGTTCCGGTAGACGGTTCACTCGTATTCACGCTGTCAGAAACCTTGTCCGTGTCCACAGCTGGTTTTTTTGCGGGCGGCTCCTCGGTCTCCCGACGCTGCTCTCTGCTGCATCTCTTGCGCATGAAGGGGATGTTGTGTCGACTCTTCAGGAAGGGACGTCTCTCAGACGTCAAGTGAGGCTGAGGCAGCTGTTTGCAGTTGACAGTCAGCAGCCATGGGTCAGCGTGCTGCATGAGGACCCAACGGACGCCCACACTGCCCACTCGGACCACCTGGAGGCCTTCTTCTAAATCCTGAAGCAACAATAAATAAATAAAACTGTCAGGCGCCTGTCTGCTGCACTGATGAACTGATAAATGACAACTTACTGACTTGCTTTATATTTTGTATGGTTGTAAAAACATCCCTAATGAATAGTCTGATAATATATTTAAACATGTCTACCCAAAGGAAAATCAAAATCCCACAAACTATAGAAAAAAAATGGCAAAAAGAAACAACTTTTTAAACTTGACTTTTCTACTCCAACTTATAAATAACACAATTCTGCATCGGTTATTTATCAACAAAAGACCCAGTAACCCCCTACAGTCTGTCAAAGTGATGCAGCATCACAGTGGGAGCCGACTGTCATAAGAGTTTTACGGAGAGAAAGAAAAACGAGTAAAAATCTGAGTAAAAATATTCCTAAAATAATACAGTGTTCCCTCACTTATCTTAGGGGTTACGTTCCAGACACCCCTGCGATGGCTGAAAACCTGCAAAGTAGGGATGTTATATTTATTTTGTATATTCTGTATATAACTCTAAAGTAGGAATGTGCAATATATACCGTACATGATAGAAACGATAGACATTTAGCTTATGATAAAGATCTGTACTCTACCAGCTAACTGCAGTAATGCTGTGTCTGATGTAAAATCAGAGTTGTCAGAGTTAATCGATATTTTTTTTTTTGTTGAAAACTGTGGGTGAATGGTGTTAAAGTCTGTTTTCTTCAAGAGCTAAGTAGTGAAGCTACAAGCTAACTACGTCCGGCTTGCTGTACTTGCATGCATGCGCAAAATGCTGTGTTCCATCGAAAGTTAAAGTAAGCATTGATCAGCATTGGTGCTAAAGAAAAACGTTAAACCTGCTCTCTGATCTGTGAACAGAACGCTGTGTTGTGAGATTTTACTGCGAGACTCTGTCTGGTCAAAGCCACAGAGGAAACTGGTCGCCATTTTGTGTCAGCTCTCCTTAAAGCGGAAGGAAATACCCACTGGAGGAACCCCTCCTTTGCTTTTGAAGCCAAACCTTCTTCTGTCTGAAACTGACCCAGTGGACTGGTGGAGACGGCACCAGGCTAATTTTCCAAGAATGGCAAGGCTGGCCAAGAAACCACTTTGCATTCCAGCCACGAGTGCTCCTTCAGAAAGGGCAATTAGCGTTGGTGGCAACTTTGTTTCCTGCCAGCGGTCTCTGTTAAAGTGTTCTTTACCAACAATCTTTAGACTAAATAATGACAGCAAGATTTTGAATTTCAGTTTTTGTTAAATGTTTTCAGTGTGACCTATGACCAATGCTGCTCTGTTGCTGTTTGTTTATTAAGTGAGAATACTGGAAACTGTGAAGAGTTAACAACATATTCTTTTGTTTAAAACATATGGCTGAAACTACATTTGATATATTTTGCACTGTTTTGCACCACAAAAAGAAACCTATTACAGGTAGTCCTCGGGTTACGACGGTCTCATCTTACGATGTTTCGAAGTTACGATGCATCTCCCTTATTCACGTTACGCGGTTACGTCAGTTTTACGATGGTTTACGACGTTAAACGTCGTAATGCGGCGGCGCAGCGGCGGAGGAATACAGTACTGTACGGAGGAGGACGGTGTCACTAGCATCCCAGTAGGCCATTAGCCCTTCATT
>JARVLU010000437.1:19264374-19275935 GCA_031762415.1 Simpsonichthys santanae
CAACCAACCAACCAACCAACCAACCAACCAACCAACCAACCAACCAACCAACCAACCAACCAACCAACCAACCACCTACTCTACCTGACAAGATCCTTTAGACATTTTAAGTTGTTTTAAAAAGGAAAATCTTTTTTAAAATTGTCTTTTTTTTAAACTAATTATTGTTTCTTGCAACTGTTGACAACCTGAATGAATCATTCCTTTGCCTCAGTGTTTAGTTCCATAACAGAGAAGAAAGCAGCGATCAAACCTACTGATGTCATAGGCCTGAGAGAGCAAGTCCCTCTCCATGATCCGCCCCAGTAAAGGGCTAGTTCTTCTTCTCACTCCAGTGCAGTCCTCGTCTTCATCTTCGTCCTCCTCCTCTTCACCGTTTGTGCTGTTCTTCTTTGTATACGGCTTTAATAGTTTCACGCAGCGCACCAACACTTTACTGCCTGTAACATGAGGGGTAAATAAATGCTTTTTACATCAATATGTCAAAAGACTTCTTCAGTAAAACTTGTTTAAACTGTTGTAAATTTTTATTTTTGTATGTTTCTGTAATTATAACTATGAGTGACTGCACAAGCTTTTGCTTCACCATAAAAAAAATACAAAACACTGGTCTAAAAAAATAAATAAAAATTTAATGTAGTACTGTGCTTGGTAACGTTCCTGTTTTGTTTGACATAATAAGGATGAAAAGTATGTAAAATAATCAATTTATTGGAGCCCGATCTTTTCTGAGTACTGTATTTGTGCCTTTATTTGATGCTGTCAAACTGCAACCAATTACATGCATTTTTAAGCAGGTTTTAATTCAAGATCTTCTGGAATCTGGTCAAACAGTAATTTTGCTTCAAAATTCCTGACAAGTAGGTTCTGGATTCAACTTGCAGCTAAAGCCTTCTTGTGTGTTTGCTGGTTCTCCCAGAGAATGTGAGGTTTACTGCAGGTTTCTCCAACAGTTGAAAAATATGCATGTTTCATAAGTTAAAATTCTAAAATGACCCTAAGAAAAACTGCTGGCATAGCCGTACAGAACCTCACTGACCTACACAAGGTGAGGTCAGTGAACAAGGCCAGGCTGATTCTGATCATCACTCCATGGTGAGTTCAGGTTGCTTCCATCTGGATGCATGTATCCACTGCCCAAATGTAGGAAAATCAGACTGAAAACTCCTTCATCCCTGTAGTGATCAAGCTTCTCAACGAACAGTGATGATTTCATGTATTATTTTAATGTCTTGTCTAGTATGGATGTTTTGTGTGCCTACTGACTGTGAAACAAATTGCCCTTTGGGGATAATAAAGATTCTTGAACTTGAAGTCTGAATGTGAGTGGCTGATGGTCTCTATGTGGACATATAATGATCTTGTGATTTGTCCAGGGTGTACCCCATCTCTCAGCCAATGACTCTCGGCTGAAGATAGACACCAGCTACCTCCAGCTGTACATTTTTATATTCAGTATTGTTTCGATTTTAACTTTTGACTTTTAGTTGACATAAACAAAACACAATAGATTTGTTAAATATGCTTGGGCATGGTTAAAAGTAATGGATGCATAAGTTACCATTTTTATTGGTGCAAGGTTTGGCGCTGGGGTCCAAGTCCTCTAAAGGGTAATGGCAAAACTCAATCAGCTTGCCAAATCGCATGTAGTTAAATAAACGCTTAAAAGTACCGTCATCAGGCAAATTCTGGAAAAAAAAAGAAGCCCCACACAAAATTAGTCACAACAAAGAAAAAGACAAAAAGACAATTGCACACAGAGCTACTCACCAGATACACTCTGAGCATGTCCATTGTGGCAAACTGTTCAGGTGTCTGCTGGAGGAAGTTGGACACGCATTCCATGAGAAAGCCGTACTTGGTCCGCCTGAGAAAGCAAAAAGAAGGGATTTTACAACAAAAGAAGGAGTGAGAGGATTTAAAGATAAGAGATATGATATGTAATTATTGTAAAGCACTTTGATCAGCTGTGGTTGTTGTAAATATGCTTTATAAATAAACTTTGACTTGACATTAGGGTTGACACTGAGAACTAAAATGAATTGAACAAACCTGTTAACATGGAAGCGTTTGAGCAGGAGGAGAATGGAATACTGCGTATTTCCTGTCTTAAATCGTTCGGCGTAAGACTGTGTAGTGATCAGATCATGCTTTATCAGGGACTTCCTAAAGTAGTGCACTTTTCGAGCATCTGCACTGCTCACAAAAGAAATTAAAAAATGAGATTGTTACATCCATTTTTTTTTTTTACAAAACGACAGCATAACAGGAAGAATGTTTCCTACTTGAAAAGGTTTCCATGCAGATCTTTTTGCAGCTCTCCTTGCCAGCGTGCTCGACCCACTCTTTCCAATACGCAGTAAGAATCACTGCTGAGTTTTAAGTCGGGATCGCCACCGGGTCCAATCAGAGTATGAAATCGCAGAGCCTGAGAAGCCACAATAACAAGTTTTCGTCCGTATCTGACAAAGTGAAAGAAAAAAAAAAATTCAAATGGGAAACATCAGGAATATTACGAGGACCTAGATTGTGAAATTAAGCTGCCGACATCCAAATGAAGATGGCTCAATCTACTATTAAATTATCTTTACACACATTTTCAGTGCCTCCTCCAAGCTAATAAGCGGGGTGAGGGACTTGGAGCGGATTTGCTTTGTGACATTCTTCCTCTCTTTGAAGGCGGCGCAGGAGCCTTGTATCCCGTCCTTGTTGTCAGGAACGCTATGAATTGGATAGATGTCTCTGCATTGAACTGAAATCTTCTCTCCTGTTTCAATCCCCGTTTCTGGGTCGGTGACCTTAAACCTTTAGACAAACAACACAAAAGCCCAGAGGACGATAGTTTTAAACTAGAAAAATTACCTTCTTGCAGATGAAACATGTGAAATGTTCAGAAACTCCTAATTTATTCTACTATACTGCAGTTCTGAAAGGTATATTGATGACAGGAAATTAAAAAAATAAAATAAAATCTAAACATTGTGTTTTGTTTATCTTTTAATTGTAAACTAACTAACCGTTTAATTTGGAAGAAAGAAAGTGAATTAACTGAGAATTTCACAAACCACAAGATAAGAAGTTACACATAAATAAAGTCCATTGCATCAAGCATTAAACGTGTTCAGGAATAAACTACATGTTTTACAGTTGGGACAAGCTTTGACTAAATGGAGAGTACGTAACAAAGTAGTCACATTAAATGTTGACCTGGTAGTTTGTAAATAATTTAAGGACCAACATCCCATCGTCACCTGTCAAACAGTTCAACATCTTCTCTCTCCTGCGGGAGTTCGTAGAATCTCAGGTCGGTGTTGTTGACAAGACACTTCCAGATTAACCCCGCCTTGGTACTATCGTCGAGCTTCAGGGGAAACGGTGGCTGTCTATTCTCGAGTCGTATCCAAAGAGTGGGGATGGTTATCCCGTCCAGACCCTCCAAAGCCACCTCATCCACAACGATGCTAAGCGAATCCATGAGCTAACGCTGCTAGTTAGCCAACATGCTAGTTGTCTGTCTGACGCAAGTATACCCTGACGGACCATATGTCGGTGTAAAAGACGGTAGTTCTTCTTTTTTAAACGATTTCTTTGCGTATTTACTTCCGGTTAGAATAACCACGTTAGTAAGAACAAAGATAAATTGAAATAAACACATTAAACTATGGTTGTAAAGTGACACTACGTCTGCCACTACCCATACAACGCTATATTATTTGAATACGTTATAAATCAGCTTTACGTCCTACGTCACTTCTCTACGACAAGCCAAAAGGGACAAAATAAAACTACAAGGCAGCGTTCAGTGAATGTTTACTAAAAAGCATAACATTCACTTCGAGTACAGTACTGTATACAGTACTGTACTGTATTTACTAAATACGTTACTCAGTAGCTACCTTACATTTTACCTTTTAGATTTTACTTGTTTTTAGTTTATTTCTAAGTATATTATATCAACACATCAAATACTAGTTTAACTGCCGTACAACGGAAGTAATGGAATTTGAATCAATTAATATTCACCACACTTAAACCACATCGTTATATTATCTTGATATAAGAATATTAACTGGCTTTGTTTTAGAATATAGCTTGACATATTAGCCTAAAATAAAATACTAAACATGTTACACAGGCATACTTTCTGACTAAACTTGTTTTCTATTTGTATTGTCACAATTCAAAGAGAAATACAGTTGAGACTACAGAATACAGCTAGAGATCATCTTCTAATGAAAATCATGATCTAAAAATTTAATTTGTACAAAAATCAATGGACTAAAAAGCTGAAATTGTTTTTGTAAAGACTCATGTTAACTAGATAAACTTTGCAGCTTTACGTTGTCATCTAAAAAGAACAAGCAAATCAGTTTTTTTTTAATTGCAAATACCTCTCTGTATATAAAAAGTACATATCAATGTGTGGGTGTTTTTGTGTCATCTGCTCTGTGGAAGAACATTTCACCAATTTGTATTTTATAAATGTCTCTTGAAAGAAAATTTCATTAAACAAATTTTAAAGATTAATTGTATCATTTTGAATATTTCCATCTATAAACAAAACCGTCATTTTACGAAGAAATAACCAAAGTAAAATTACATAAAATTTTAACTATGCATATGTAAAAAAAAAAAAAAATAATAATTCAAAAGCACACAAAAAGCTTATTTAACTTCTTTATTATGAAGTACCTTTTTAAAAGAAATGTACAAGTGGAACAAGCACAGTGACATCTTGGCACTGAAAAACAGGAACACCATGAACATGTGGTGCAGATCTGATGACACGTATGAAATGATAATGTACATATTTACAACACAGGGTTGATCAAAATAGAAGTGAGAACTAAAAAAAAAAAAAAATGACTGCAGCTAAAAACAGGAAAAAAAAAAAAAAAAAAAAAACAGGAGTGACTGAAAACGTGCTCTAAAAACACGAATGGTTCAAGAAAACATACGGCGATAGATAAGATAAAAAGGCACTGTGTTTCACACAAATCAGCAACACAACAAATAAAGTTGTTCTCTTTAAATCGGACTCATGAACAACTTTTGACAAATGTTGTCATTCAGCTGTTCTTAAAACAGTATATTTAAGCATTTTGAGCAGAAACAGATAATTCAACTCATCCAGAAAACATGCCTCATAAAGAACATGCTCAGTGATTATTGATTTTTAATAAACAAATACATACAGAAATTTTAGATTTTATACTGAAGGCATAAGGAGCTGCAAGGACAAACTTGTTTGCTGGGACAAAGCCAGGACAATTTATATTTGACATTCCTGCAAAAACCTCTTTTGTTTGATGAACACATTCAACTACCTACCAGCATGGATATCAACATTAATCAGGCCAAAGGCTGGATTTCAATACTAAAAAAAGGCAGACATAAATATGATCACTTAAGTTTAACTCCCTTCAGGATATGGGCAAAAGAAAAACAATACATTCAGCTTACACAGCTGGTGTGTCAGTGCAGCAACAGCTGCACTCAGGTTTATTTTAGGGATGCACAATATTGGCTTTTTGGCCGGTATCTGATATGCCGATATGTTAAAACTTATTTGGCTGATAACCAATACCAATACCGATATTTTTTCCCCTAGATCTACTTACACAGACTACATAGCTTTCTCTGCTGTGGAATTAAAATACCACGTTATTCTGCATGGTCTGTGTCACTTTGTCCTGCTACTAAATGCAGATGTCAAAAACGAGCTGAAAATGATGCAACACTTCAACTTAGATTATGTTTAGTGTAAAATTTATTAATGACATTTACTCTCTAACACAATGACAACATACAGTGTAAATTGGTATCTTTTCACAAATCTAAACTCAACGGTGTGCGTGATGTCATAACGTTGTGCTGGTGCTGCAGGCATCCTTGTCACTGGGTTGTCATTAAAAAAGTGTGTGTATATATCTATATATACATATATACACACTCACATACGCACAAGTTATTTTGATGGAATGGCCGATGTCTGATATTTAACTTTATAACTAATATCGGCCGATACCGATACCATGCCGATAATATCGTGCATCCCTAGTTTATTTGTCTGGAACCAAGACTACTGCAGTACAGTACAGATATCAGCCATTTAGAGGATGAGTTTTACTTTGTTCTTTTTCATATACCATTTGTTTGCTTGAAGAAAGTTAGATAACATGATTTAATATTAATCTGTACAATAAATATGAAGCTACAGCCTACAGACAATTTAAACTGTAGACAGCCGCGTACATTCAATAAATCTGCCCACTTTGTTTTTCCTTATTAACACACATTTGAAGCAGGGTTTAATGTTACATTTCATAAAATAAAATAAAAATAAAAAAAGATTTTAAATTTTTTTTTATCTCCAGCTTCCAATATATATGTATTAATTTATTGCCTTTTGGTTTATTTGTATTGTTTGAGGCAAAATGAATCAATTTTATTCAACAAGGCTTTAGTAAACTGTGGGGAATCCTTAATCAACTCACGACAAATCAACACAAACTCTACAAAATGAAATTCATTAACATTTAGAAGCAAACCTAGTGTTTCTGATCCACATAAATGTTTAAATGTTGTCCAGTTTTGTCCTGTAAGCTAGCAGCTGTTGGCTTCGGTTTCATACTTCAGATGTGAATTTGATCATTGTGAATATCTTCCACAATGTCCAACCTATATTAGGATAATGGGGAAAATTGAAACAATGTCACATCACCAGGTTTCAGGTCTGTGAACCTGCAGCAAAAACATTCCCTTCAGCTCATGATGAAAAAACAATAATCCACATTTGTGGACTGCATGAAGGCATGGAGGAGACATTTACATGTTCTTTGGCTGAGTTTAGGCAACAAGACAGACAGGCTTACACACATCAATGCGCTTAAGAGTTTTTTTTTTTAAGAGGGCAATGCCACAAGCCAGGCAGGCTGGCACTTCGAGCTCAAAGGTGAGGGCGCAGGCTTTTGATAAAGCAGAAAAAATATGAGTAAAGGCAATTTATGGTTTTGTTGGAGCTTTCTTTACCAGTCTACAAAAGTTCTCTGAGGCTGATAGAGCAGCCCAAAATCTTGGGACCATTTGGACTGTGCACACTGACGAGTGCCTCACAATAAACCTCGCAGACTCCAAAATGAACATCTGCACGTTTACCGTACATAAAAGAATTGGACCTGATATAAATTTGGGTTTTTATTTTTATTGGATCCCAATAGTAAAAATATAAGTATTTTAAATAAGAGAACTCTCCACTCACAGGTTAACTGTCTAGACGTGAGGTGCAGTTAATGTGATTTAATAAAAAGAAACAAATTGCTGCTCAGACATGACTAATGAGCTATTTTCAAAACAAAGACAATAATACAATATTAAACTGAGATATGAGAAAATTAGGCTGCTGTAATAATAGTACCTGCCTTGTATGTATACAAATAAAACAAAAACAAGTCGCTAGAATACTTGTCTTATCAAAAATATGTAGCTTTGGTAAACAGGTTATGCAAAAACAAACTGAGTGTGTTACTGTGAGATCACCTGTGACAGCTAGGAACAAGGTACTCTGTTTTGAGGCTATGAAGTCAACAAAATGAGAAGCAGGCTGAATGTCCCGCTGTCCTCCTCCTACCCCATCCGTCCCCAGCCGATCAGGAACAGAGACAACAAAAAGCAGCTCGACTCCTAAAAGGAACAAAACTGCTTTCCTCGCCGTCTCGAGCACCGATTGAAGAGTTTGTGGTAATGTAGCAGCATCATAATGGTCTGCGGAGGACAGAGTCCTCCAGAGCAGAAGTGGAAGACTACTTTATCCTCTCTTCTTCCAGGAGCGAGAGTCGCACCCTCCCTTTGTTATTCTTACTCTTTTGGAAAATCCACAATGAAGACAGAACAGGTGAAACATTTTGCCTTCTTCCATCACCCCTGCATCATCCGGACAAGCATTTCTTATCGTTTCATCCCAGGCAGGCCTTCACATACAACCACCTTCCTAATCCTCAAGCTCCTACGCAACACAGTCTCCCTTCTCTCACACATTGCTCTGTCCATTCTTCTTCTTCCCGACGTTCCGTTGGAGAACGATTTTCCTCCCGTCTCCTCTCTTGACGCTGGTCTTTCCCGTTTCACGTCCTTGATTTTCAGTCGACCTTCTCCACTTTCCCAACAATCTTTTCCTCAAAGATGGGCAAGATGGCATCGTCATCTCGAACCTCCTCGAACACGACGCCGCAGTCAAACTCATTGCTCACTTTCTTAAAGTAGAACCTGCACACACACACACACACACACACACACCCACACACACACACACACACACACACACACGTTAAAATCAGACATCTTTTTTTTTTTCTCTCAACAGGCGACACATTACAGCTTTAAGAAGGTCTCTGCTTTGAGTTCTAACCTGTAACGACCCTTTTTGGTAAGCAGCTCCTTAAACTGGCCCAAAGTTACCACACGACCTTTGACTGATGTTCGGTAAGGAATTGGCTCTCCGCAGAAGTAGTACGCCACCGTCATGTTCTCACAAACTTGCCGCTTCCCAGATTTATGCCTGAGAACAGGAAAGATCCTTGTCAAAACCATAAAAAGAACACACGGGGAAAAAAAATTAAGCAAATTTCATTTTAAAACGATAACGACAGATGCATACTTCTGCTTGGCCTGCAGCAGCGCGGCCCTCCTCCTCTCCTCCTCCAGCCTCCTCCTAGCCTCCTCCAACTGGGTAAGAGGGTTGGGAGCTGGGTTGGGGGGCATAGCTGGGTCCTGAATGAAAGGATGGGAAGGCTGAACCTGAGTGGACGAAGAGCTAGGGATAGCTGTGGACACGGAGGAGGGGTTGTTACGCAGCTGGGCGGAGACCCAAGGGTGCACAGCTCCGGGTCGCTCCACTGAAGTTGGACGTGGCGACTCGCTGCTGGTTCCTGTCCTCCTGGAACTGCTTGTGCTGCCGCTGGGTGGAAAAAAAAAATGCAGAAGAAGACTAGTTGAATCAAAACATGACTTCAGTACAGCTCCTTGCTGCATATGGATCAGCAAAACAGAGTTATGAAGAAACATTTTTTAACAAACAAACATATCAGTTATGGTAACATATGCAAGTATCTAAACATACAAAGACAAGCATAAACAAAAAAACACACACACACACAAAAAAAAAAAAAGATGAAAAAACAAGATGCTTTGTTCTACATGCTAAGACAACGAGAAAACTCACCCATGAGAACCTTTCCTTTGTTTGTCTCCTTCCATCATCCACTGCATAATCTTCTGGTTTCTTTCCAGATCCTCAAGTGGAACTTGGGTTTCCAAGACACGCCCGCCCTCGTCACCTTTCCCTGACGACTCGGACGTCTTCTTACAGCCTCGCCTGGTCATTGTGCTACCTTTACTACTGCAAGAATAAGATTAAAAAACACATTAAAAATCACCTGAACACCACAAACACGGAGCTGTAGATCTAACAAGCATGCGAACCTGTAACCCATCCCATCCAGAGTGCTGGCTCCAGCTCCGTCTGCGTAGTTTCTTCTTCCCGTGTGCTGACTGGCTGGATCTCCATTCCACATGAAGCTCGCCTGAGACCTGGAGCCCGGCTCGTCCTGGCCCTCTCTTCCTCTGTGGTGGTATAGCTGCTTGTGATGATACACACCTGAGACAAATTTAGAAGCTCATTAGTAAATTATTCCTTAACAATAGTCACATATTTAAGTCCAACTAGTACTGCAGATGCAACACCCAAAACACTTTTAGTAGATTGCATTAGGACTGTCTACTATCTAAAATTTATCCTAACTTTAAAATATGTTAATAAAAATGTAATACTGCTTATACTGATATTATGTCATGCTGATTATTGGCAAAAAATAAAAATAAAAAAAAGAAGCAACAATATGAGCACAAACAAAGTCTGTTCTGTGGATGAGCAGCAGAAAAACAGTGAAAAAACAACTTTAATTTACCGTACCGTTTTAAAAAGTGTTATGTTTTAAAGGCTAAAAGTGCTTTTCCTCCAGAGTAACAAATTTTTTTTAAGATGGCAGGAGCTCAGGAGAATGAGCAGTCCTTTAAAAGTTGGGAAAATGATGACACAATATTGGCTTTGCTGTCCCACATATCAGAGCATCTCTCAGCAAAACACTGAACTGTACAGCTCCCTGCATACTCTGGTGTTTCCCCTACCATCCAGGAGGGGGCCCCACCCAGTCAACAGAATTGAGCACCCTGCCTACCAAAATTTAATTCACCCACATCTCACACCCTACCCCTCCCTCAACAACTGCTCGCATTCTAAGCTAGCAGCATGCAATACAGTTGCGCTAGCTAAAAAGCGAGAGATGTAGCGCTCTGCTTCGCTCATGTTGATGGTGTATGCTAGGCCTTATATTGACCTTTATATGCTGAAAAAGTGGTTGAAGGTGGCTTGTGCCATCAAATCATGCTAATCGCAATAACATCATTGTAAATATGCATGAGAAAAGTCTCCTTGACTTAGCGATGGTTTGCTAACTTTTGTTGTAGTGCCCTCAACAAAACACATCCAAGAGTAAAAGCAATGCTAGCCTTGCTAACAAATGAAGATTCACAAACAGAAATTGCTTCAGTGAATTGTTTGGCTACAAGACGACAAAATTCAATTGAACCACAACATTTATAAAATGTACAGGAATGATGATACTACTGGAGGTGCAAACACAAACTAGTTTGAACCAAATCCCACTGTGGAGAACAGTAACGTAATGAAGACAGGTCAGGAAGAGAGGCTCAGAGAGACAAAGACAAACAAAAGCATCACTGGGCCAAATACTCATTACACTGACTGCATGACCAAATCTGATCTTTCAGCTGTTCCCTCTGTTGCCACATCGAGTCATCCTCCTCCATCTCATTCTATAAAGTGCTAAATATTGTAATCATTGTATAGAAAAATGCAATGAGAAATGTATGCTCTGCATTTAACCATCACATGTAAGATACACCTGGATGTCCATGTTCATGTCCAAATCCTCTCAGTCTGGTCTCCCTAACTTTATCTCCCAGTTGTTCAATGTGTGCTGTACCTCTGATGATCTCATTCCTAATCTGATCCATCTTTGTCACTCCTAAGGAGAACCTCAACATCTTCATTTCTGACACTTCCAGTTCTTTCTCCTGTCTTTTTGTCAGTGACACTGTCTTCAGACCATACAACATACTGTAGCTGGTCTCACCACTGTCTTGTAAACTTTTCATTTGACCTTTGCTGACATCTTTTGTCACAAATCACTCCTGACACTTTTCTCCATCCAGTCCATCCTGTCTGGACTCTCTTTTTCACTTCTTTACCACATTCCCCATTTTCCTGGACAGTGAACCCCAAGTACCTGAAGTCCTGCACCTTTGTGCAGTCCAAACAATGCTTTTCTATTGCAGCTTTGTTTACAATAGTATTTCAAATTTGAGGTCAGTTTAATAAAAAGACAGTACAGGTAGTCCTCGGTCTACGGCGTTTCGCGTATACGGCTGTCGCCCCCCAGTGACGTCATCACCCCTCGCGGACTTTTTTTGCAGCATTTTAT
>JARVLU010000437.1:19315674-19333562 GCA_031762415.1 Simpsonichthys santanae
CTGGAGGGACTATGTTTCTCGGCTGGCCTGGGAACGCCTTGGGATTCCCCCATAGAAGCTGGCCTATGTGGCTGGGGAGAGGGAAGTCTGGGCCTCCTTACTTAGGCTGCTACCCCCGCGACCTGACCCCGGATTAGTGGAAGAGAATGGATGGATGGAAACGCACACACAATAACGTACTGAAATAGATGCAATAAAATATAAACTGATCTGACATAACTTCACGACTGAACACCTGAAATAGGTCTGACCAGTGAGGATAAGGACAATATATTTGTAAAGCATGCTACTTTGGGGCTAAATGGTCTAGTATGTTGTTTAAAACATCAAGCACATGACAAGATTTAAATACTGTATGTTTGTGTCCAAAGTAACATTCAAATGAAACCAGAAGGGTTTTCAGCAGAACAGCGCCCCCTTCAGGGGTCTTACAGTCGTGACTGATTGGTGCAGCTTCTAGTAATTCTTTTATCCCATTAAAATATCCATCTTCACTTCCAGTTCATCATAATGATATGCTTAAATGAGGTTCACCAGTAGCAGGACTTACCACCTCGGGTCCATAGAGCTTGTCAGCGTATTCAATGAGCAGATCCACGGCTTCTATGGTGCACGGTCTCATGTTGTTGTTTCCGCAGGTAACCAGGACCCCCTGCATGCCCACCTGCAGCTCCCGGTTGTACCTGTACCGCTTGTTGGGTTGACCAGACATGTAGCGCTTCTTATTCCGTTTTCTGGATACATTTTGCTTATCGGGCATGTTTACCATGTTCGGCTCGTCGAACGACATGTCGCCAAGGTCTGCGAGCGAAATCAAGAATTTAAGCAAACTACTCCTTTCTCAGTCCCACTCCTTTACTTATCTTTGTTACGCTTTATAGCTCTGCAAAACCAGCGAAATCCAGCTTTTCAAACGTTATAATGTAAATAAACTGACGCTGTTTACCGTTCGCACACACTACCGGGCTAATGCTATAACCTACGAAGAAGGCCTCTACGGCGACTCAAGAGGGACAAAAAATGTTTCCGGAATCAACACGCGAAACGCAAAGTAAGTCATGGTAATAAATAAATAAAAAAATAGGTTAAGACTTTTTTTTTTTTTTGCACGAAAGAGGATTAGGGCCACGATAATATTTTTTCATCACAATTTTGTTCTTAAAGTCAGATATCTGATGTTAAAATCATAACTTCGACTTCAATCTCAGAGAGCTCTGAAAAAATAAATAAAGTTCACCGTGGCCCTAATCTTCCATAAGTTTGACCATAAAAGCACTTAAAAATATTACTGCACTGTGCACATACACATTCTTAATGACAAAGATAAATAACTTTTTAAACTGTTATCATTCTTGATAATGGGCTAATGTGGCATTTCAAAAAGCGACCTGTGCTGGCAAAATTAGTCAAACTTTTTGAGACAGCAGGCTAAAATCGTGGCAGCAGCACTCATAGTGGTACTTCCAGTGTCAGGTGCCAAATGCATCTGGCTTCGCACCTGCCGCAAATTTACTGGCAGCTGCCAGAGATTTACTGGCACCTGCCACAAATTTACTGGCAGCTGCTAGGTATTTACTGGCACCTGCCACAAATTTACTGGCAGCTGCCAGGGATTTACTGGCACCTGCCACAAATTTACTGGCAGCTGCCAGGGACTTACCGGCCGCTGCCAGAGATTTAGTGACAAATGACACGGCTTCTCTAGATTATTATTTATTTATTTAAATTTGCGGCAGGTAAAAAAAATTGCCAGTAAATTCCTGGCACCTGCCAGTAAATTTGTGGCAGGTGCAGGTAAATTAATGGCAGTTGCCACTACAGCTGCCAGTGAAGCCAGCTGCAGCGTGGCACCTGACACTGGAAGTGCCACAATGAGTGCTGCTGCCACGATTTGATGTTTTTTCAACAATATTATTTTCAAATTACAAAAGTACCACATACAGCAAAATGCATGTCCATCGACAAACTATACAGCAATCTATAGGAATGGCCAATCAATATGAATTTTATCCAACATTTTTCAGCATAGTGACTCTGGAATGAAAAAAAAAAAAAATAAAGTAAAAATTTCAAGCTGTTGCTTTTTTGTGTTTAATGTTTGTTTTGTGGCCACAAAACAAACATTACCAACAAAATATACCCTTCTCCAATAAATCTATGATTCATTGGAGATCACTCCTGAATTTTCGAATGGCCAAAGCCACATAATGATCACAGATCTATTGAATTATTAAAACTGGAAAATACAAGGCAACAAATATTGTTCATGACATTTTATTCAGGAATAGCACTCAGATGTATTAAGTTCGGTAAAATAAATCTGAAGGGTACAAGTTTCATTAAATTATCTTGAGCAGATCAGAAGTTATGGGCAGGACAAGAGAAAGTTTGTGTATGGAGACTGATACGTCAGTCTTTTGACAGACATATAATAAAAAGGAGAATGCCTAAACTTCACAGTGAAGACAAACATACAAAAAGATTTCTTGACAGTACAAATGCTGGCAGAGCAAAATGATCAATTTCAAAGAAAATTATGAGTTAAAGGACAAATTATTTCTGAAAACATACCTGTTAGATTTAAAGGTACATTACGAAGATTTTATGCTATTTTAGTGACTTGTGCTAGATGTCTTTATGGACTCATTTTTACACAAAACTCACTTATGGCAAAAATTTATCTGAACTTCTTTTGCACTGCATTAACCTTAATTCAACCGGGCAAATCCCAATGAGATCACAGCTCTTTTGCAAGGGAGGTCTTCAAGGCAGCCTAAAATGCTCGTTTTGGAGAAAACCTAATAAAACCGACAAAGTGCTGTACATGTCAAATCAAGAGCATTTAAACGGTCCCACCTCCTCAGCAAAACTAAACCAGGTTTAGATGTTTTAGTTCCTCATGATTAGGATGTTACTTCTGCTCCCGAAAGACCAAAATCTCACGTAAGATGGGGTCAGGTTGCTGGAGGGCACAAAGGTCAGTGGCTTTGTACTGTGGAAGAGCACCAACAGCAGCCTGAAGCTTCAAGTCTCTTCACCTGCACAGCATGACGTAAAGGTTTGGAGAGACCAGTGCCTGGAAGCATTGCTTCCAGATCTTGCAATCCGGGAGATGTTGATGAGACAGAGTCATCATTCGTGTGCTTTCTTTCAGCAGGAGGTGCACTACTTGGGGCATGTGATCTCGGATAAGGGTGTTTCCACAGACCCTAACAAAGTGGAAGGACCAATTGGTTGACCCCTGCAACCATCTTCGAGTTGAGGTCATTGCTAGGTTTTACAAGTTACTACCGATGGTTTGTAGAGGGTTTTGCCAAGTTGGCTGCCCCATTGCATATGTTGGTGGCTGAGTTGGGAGGCACAAAGTGCAAAAAGGTCTAATGCATGTGTCAAACTCAAGACCCGGGGGCCAAATGTGGTCCTCATTAACATCTTGTCTGTCCCCCAAGATGTTATTTTAAATGTAAAATACTTTTTAATCACTTGAATTTTTTCAGTAATCTTTGATTAGGATGTCAAAAGTGCAACAGAGAACATCAAATGAGACCAATCAAACTCTTGTTGAGGAACCTGCAACCAAGAAAAGAAGTTGGACCTTTAAACTGAGTTAATGTAGATTCTGAAACCGGCCCTTAGTTTGAAAAAGGTTTAAATGTTGGCCCCCTTTTGTGAGTGGGTTTGACACCCTTGGTCTAATGGGACGTTAAGGGTTATTGTCTGTACAGTATATACAATGCACTTATGACCAAGCAGGTACTCTCTGAACTTTTCAGCCATGGCCCACTTAAGTGCCAAAAATTCCATCTTCATAGAACTATAGCTAATCATGTTGCACTCAGGGGTCCACAACCCTCTGGCAAGAAGAAAAGAATAAACAGCTAAAACAGTAAGAGCCATAAAAACAATACAAATAGAAGTGCTGAGAAAATTTGAGGTTGTACCAAAAGCCAGGAAATAAAAATGTGTTGTAAAAAGTTTTAAAAATTGACAGTGAAGGGGCTCATCTGATGGGACGTGGCAGATCGTTCCAAAATCTTGTATCGACTACAGAAAAAACCCAGTCCCTTCTGAGCCTCTGTCTGGACATCAGTACCTCCAAGAGCAGCTGATCCAATCTGGGAATCCAATTTAAAATCAGATCAGAGATATTAAAGTGCTTCTTCTACAACGGCTCAGTAGCTTTTTCTTGTTGGAGCCCGGTGGGGGAGAGTAGAGTTGATCAGACAGAGGGATCTGGAAGACGTCTCCACAGAGCTGCTCTTCACCAGAGCTGACTCCCACTTAAAGAACTCGCATCTCTTCTCCGTGCAGCCTCTGCCTCCCGCGCGACGAACTGGACAACAGTAAAACCCCCGCCCGTGGTTTGGACCACCGTTTGTCACGACCTGGCGTTTTGCTCGACGGCCACATGCGCAGAGCGGGGAGGTGATCTTTTGCTGTCTTTTATGACTGCCGTAGGGGAGCGTGTCGGTTGACAAACCGGAAGGGACATTGTTGAGAATTTGCCGTGAGCCAAATGGCGAGGGATGGGTGGCCTGCTTTTCTGGCTCTGTGTAGACGGTAAAGGGTGACTTCAGAGGTTCAGTGCGTTTCGTGATGGTTGGTTTATGTCTGGGGGTGGAAGTATTTGGAGTGGACGTCTTTTCTGGACAAAAAGTCTTAGACCAGACTGATGAGACAAAGTTTGTTTGAACACTTTTTTGTGGTCTACACGACGATAGCTGAAGTTCTGGAGATGCTATTTGTTCAGTTTTGCTTTGATCTAATTTACTCCAGTCAACCGCTTGAGGCACAGCAAAGCTGGTTTCCAACGTTGTTGAATGCTGCTTTGTGTTTTTTCCATGATCAAAAACATTAACATGGGATTTTGATATCTTTATAGATTTAGAGATTAATGATGAATGCTCTGCATTATTCTTCATTCTGGGGTTGTGTCTTGTACTGGTATGTCCTGATACGTTGTCCTTGGAACATGAATGATTGTCCCACTCATAACATCCACTGTCGAAATCCGATAAGTACTCAGGATCCCACTGTTTGTCCGTTTCATTAATGGCATCATCCCACTCCAACAGCACGTCATCATAAGAGCTGCCCCTCTCCTCTGTTTCAACTAAAAGTTCTGTATCTTCCTCATCCAGCAGGCCTGTTTGCAAGGCCTGGTTTGGCTGAGGCAGATGTGAAAAACAGCTGACGGTAGTGGAGCACAGAACATGACTGCCGTTTACTGTAAATGTGGGCGAAAGGCTAGCCACAGTCTGTGCGGTGTCAGTTCTGTTTTGTCCCCGAAATGGCACTTTGGAGTTATTCAGCAGTGTCTTAGGTGAGATCAGACTCTGATATGCTGGAGGTGAACTTGAATTTTGTTGTGTGTCTAAATTTCTTGGAACGTTCTTCGAACAGTGGCCTTTTCGACCGTCTTTGAAAAGAAGGTTGGATGATAAGGGTTCACCGATGAACATATTTTCCTTTTCTTTAATATTCAGTTTTTTCTCCTTGTTTTCATCAGGATGAATGTTGTTTCCAAATATGGCTTTGGATGTCACTGGGGTCTAAGAGAAGTACAATAAATCTCTTATTAGTCATCAATAAATGGAGCTCATAATCAACTATATTTGAACTAAGATTGTGATCCTGTTTATATTTATTATTCAGAGTTCTTTAAACTATTCCATACGTTTTTCAGCATATCTCTTGGTTCACAATTTTTGTGCTATTTCAACAACTACAGTACATGTACCAAAACATTCAGCTCTTTCAGGACAATCCTGCTATGACTTTTGGGATTGGTGCAACTTGAGCTTTTTGAAATATTTAGCCTTTTCTGTCATTTTTGTCTCATAGAAAATGAACTGAGCTCATTTTACATCCTTCAAATCTTTAGATGTGTTTACATTTTACTGCTCCTTTCAGTTTGTTCTGGTTCAGCTTCTTTCAGTTTGTTCTGGTTCAGCTTATTTCAGTTGTTTTGTGCACCTTTCTGCTTTATTTTGCTAACTGCAACATTTTTGGAACCTCTTCTAAATTTGTTTTTGCTAATTTCTGCTTGTTATGCTCCTTTCAGCTTATTTCTGCTATTTCAGCTACTATACAGTATAGCCATTTTTATGCTAATTTGATCTTATCAGCTAATTCCAGATTTTTGCACTCATTGAAACTTTTTTCAGCCTAATTCAGCAAAAGTAACCTTCCTTCACTTCATTCTGTAACTTAAGCTTCTTTTTGCTTTTTTTTTAGCTACTTATCAGCTGTTAAAAAAAAAAACAAAAAAAAAAAACAAAAAAAAAAAACCGTATTTCTGCTTTTTCAGATAATTTTCACAGTTTTGTGCTAATTTCTGCTTTTTTCAGCCTAATTGGGCAAACGTGCTCTCGCCACTTCCTTCAGGTAATTTAAGTGTCTTTCTTCTTTTTCAGCAAATTTTGTTAATTTCAGCTTTTTTAACAAACTTACTAATTTTTGTGATAATTTCCACTTATTTAAACCAAATTCAGCAAATGTGTTCTTTCTGCTTTTTTCTGCAAACTGAGTCTTGTTCTTCCAATTCAGCAACGTTTCAGCATGTTTTTAGTCAATTTCAGCTGTTTTTCAGCAAGTTCTTCTGAAATAAGCATTCACACTGCATTTTCGCAGGAAATGCAATCTCTCTAGTATTATATTATTCTGTAGCACATGCTGTAGTCCATTCTGAGCTAAATACTCACAGGAGTCAAGATTGTAAACCCATAAGACTCACAACCCTGTGCTTTAAAGGTGGGACAAGATTTTTCTGAATTAAATTCAGTTTTTAATCTTAAATTATTCTTCTCATGCACAAGTTCTTTAAAGTAACACTTAAAACTCTATAAAAGTTTATATTGTGTTGTATTGTAAAAAGCAGAGAGATTATTGTTCATTATTAGTAGTCAATTTATTTAGTGAATATGTTTGTATACACTTGGAAATGTGAAATTACAAGATTAAGAAAAAAATTACAGATAAAATTATTTGTATTACATGCTCAAAAATCTCAGGTGGGATTTCAGGAGTGGAGGCTCTTTAAGGACGTTGTTGGGTGGCCACTCACCCTCTCCAGGCTCCGAGTGATCTTCATTACGCACCCGTCCTGCATCATTTGCACTGCCAGTCGAGCAGTGTTTCGAGCGTCATCCAAACCTGAAGTGAAAACATTCATTCAGTCAACCTTTATTTATACAGGTTACACTCATTGTTTCTCTTGTAAATGAGTCTTCGAGACTCAAACAAAGAAATGTGAAAAGAGATGGTTCGGGTATTAATATGCAGATGTATCTAGACTAGAGAAATCTCACTCAACATTTTTTTTATTTTATGTGACCTATATTTAACCAGGTTAGTGGGTTGAGAACAAATTCTCATTTACAATGACGACATGGCCAAGAGGTCAGGGAGTGGGAGAACTCCAGATGGACAACATACCTGACAATCAAACATCAAGTTGTACAGACTATGACAAAGAGATAGGACAGGTTTCATAGTACAAAACAATAACAGAGATCGAGGAAGAAATAACTAAAAGGATGTGCAGTGGTCATCAAGTGATGCCTTCACAGAGTTGTTAAACAATTCACATGGGACACAAGAAGTAAGTTTTGGTTTGTTGTCGATGGTTCCACTCGTTAGCAGCAGAAAACTGAAATGATGAACGACTGGTTTAGGGACTAAAGTGTTATTGAAAACTAATTTGTAGTGCAGAGAGGGCAGAGTTAAGGGAGGTACACATAATTAGTGTCATCAGCATACAGATGTGTGCAAACATAATTGTTCACAGAATTTGTAACATTGTTGGGGTGTATGCTGAAAAAGGTTGGACCAACTATGGAGCTTTGGGGAATGCCTTTGCCAATGGATGGCAGGTTGGACACGTGACCCTCCACCCTCAGTGATTACGTACATCTGCCCAGAACAGTAGCTTTTGAACCAAGTTATGCAACTCTGTGACAGAATGATGTCTCATAGCCTTTCCCAGCAATATGGAGTTGTCTACAGAATCAAAGGCCTTAGCTAAGTTGAAGAAGAGCAGCACAGTACTCTTTCCTGTAAATCATACAGACAATGTCATTCACAACCTTAAGTGTGGTGGTGATACAACTGTGCCCTGATCTAATGCCTAACTGTAGACGGTTGAGAACGTTGAGCATTTCCAGATGTTCAATAAGCTGTTTGATAATTAGCTTTTCAAGGATTTTTGAGACACATGGCAGGATGGAGATGGGTCCGCACTCTGTAGCAGCTTAAGTCAGCATTGTCACCTCCTTTGAACATGGGGGTTGACTGCAGCGGTTTTCCACTCCTGGGAGAGCACTCTGGTTTGTAGCGATAGACTGAAGAAGTCACAAATGGAAGTTGCGGTGACATGAGCACTGGTTTTCAAAAACAAAGGATCAACCCCCCGCATCCATTCCAGCCAGTTTGTTGGTGTCCAGACTGAGTAGCTCAGTCAGTACCTCAAACTCATGTATGAGCCAAAACGTGAAGGGATGGGAGTGTCTTGAAGCAGGTGGGCATGATTCAGTTTGTGATGTTGGAGAATTTGGAGTTTTATCATTTACACAGCCACTTTTAGCAAAGTACTTGTTGACGTAATACACCATTTTTGGCTTTGTCTATGGCAACAATGTCATCAGTTTTGATTACAGATGATAAATGTGAGGGCATGTTTTTGTTTTCAAGTGTTTTAATAGTTTTACAGTATTTTTGGGGGATAGCTACTACTGTATTTGTAAAGAGTTGCTCTTTGAAGAGATCTTTTTTTGCTTGTCTTATGACTGGATAAATTTGTTTCTAGCTGCCGTGTATGACTGCCACACTTCACATGTAGTATTAGATGCCTTCGCCACAGATGATGTTTATGTTGAATATCTTTGGACAGGTCAGAGCTGAACCAAGGACTGAGATAGTTTTTAATTCTGAGGATTTTTAAGGGTGTTTGCTTAGGATCTTGGTGAATGAAACAAAGAACAACCAGGAATCATAAACATCAGGAACAAAGCCATTTATCTGCCAGGTCACGCAAGCAGGTCATTAAAGTTCATGAGCAGGTGCCTGAGAGCAACCAGTGGTGGATTTCTTAAAGTGGTGCTGTTACGGACACAAGCTGTAATACAGTGGCCGCTAAGCAGACTTTGTCAAAAAGAAAAGCAAAAATAAATAAAATAAAAAAAGGTACCGGAATGCTCTCTTCCAGAAAACTGTATCCCTAGATCTTGAAGTGCCCCATTCAGACCTTTGGGCTTCTTGTTGTAGAAGAGCTGGGGATAAAGAAAACAAGTTAAACACAACTACATGCACAGGTTTAGCTGTCAGTACAATTAATTTATAAAGTCAAAAATATCAAATATTTCACATTTGTAATATTTCAAAGACAATATTTCATACTTTTTCATGTTTTATTAAAAAAAGATTCTGTTTTTTTTAAAAGCATACTGTATTTAGATAAACAAATATGTTACTGCTGTCTCTGTTGACTTTACAGTACTGTATTTGAATTTTATCAGCATTTTAAATAGTGAATAATCTAAAAATATAGACAAAACGCAGCCTGAAAGACAAAGCAACTCATTACTCACCCTGTATGTGCATCTCAGGTCTATCCAGCTGTTGAGAACGTCAGGTTTATTAAGCTGTTTGCGTTTACACTCATACTGCAAACAAACTCCAAGGTCCCAGTCTATAAAAAGCAAATTAAAGCAAATTAATTCACATAAAATTGTGTTTAAGTTAAAACATAAATCGTTTTAATTGTTATAAGAAAATACACAAGTATAGGTGATACTTTAAAATCTTGTCAGTCTCTTTTCAAGTCAGATTTATTCTGATAACAATTTGTGGCTTCGATGACCATAGCAACATAGACCAATACAAACAAGTTTTACCTGACCAGGTGAGGAAAGCGCACAGTTTCTGGGAGGGGAAGGTGGCTGAACATGCTTGTTGTTTGCTGGGAAATGTCACTCCCTTCTCAAGTCGCAAGCGCTGGAGCCAGCGGTTGAACTGTGAGAGACAAATCTGAAGAGGAATTCCTGTCTCCACTTGCACCTGCCAGAAATAGAAAGTACGTTGTCAGGGGTCATTTAT
Organism: Simpsonichthys santanae; assembly: GCA_031762415.1. Lineage (NCBI taxonomy): Eukaryota > Metazoa > Chordata > Actinopteri > Cyprinodontiformes > Rivulidae > Simpsonichthys > Simpsonichthys santanae. Next base: position 19,325,770 of record JARVLU010000437.1, read on the forward strand.
CTATCAATTGTCTCTGAAATGAAAATATTTTGCTCAAGCACACAAACCTGTGTAATCCCTGTCAGCTCAGTGCAGAACTCAGACAAGGTGGGGTGTTCCTGGGGCTGAACATAAGTATGAAATTCAGATTCAACCTCCCCTGTGGATGTGTTCAAAAGAACAGCTGGAAACTCAACTGCAGCGAGGGGAAGAGAAGAAACAGTATGTTACATTAAAAATGGAAAAATCAAATGATAAAATCTGAATCCTAAACCATGCTGTTACTTACTAATTTCCTGAGCATAGTTTTTTTTGTCTCTCCAGCAAGTGGACTCAAAGTCAATCACAATCAAGTATGAAAAGATCTGATCTGAAAGAAAAACCACCTTAGCACTCCTCTGGAAAATAATGCACTGGTGTAGTTAGAAACTTAAACTTGAAATTATCTCACCCACTTGTTATCACTAATTTCTTCGACTCAGAGGAGCTCTGGCTTCGCTGCCTCAGTAATTTTAATTTCCTGTGGAGTTAAATAATTGGTTTCAGAAACTTCACTTGCTTTTGTAATTAAAAGTTGCACTTACTGTTGAAATGTTTACAATAAAGTACTGTATGTTAGTGTTCATTGCATAAGCCAATTAGTACTCGTGACTCGAGTGAACTAAATGCCTGAAATAATAATGAAAATGTATTCACACATCTATACGAAGCACTTTTCTAACCTGTCGTTTGCACAATTCACTTACTTCGCCAGCTCTTTCGTGGCCATGTCTTCCAGCTGAATTAACAGAATGAAATGTTACTTCTATTTTGAAAGAAAACTGCCGAAGTAACACGTACTTTGATTGATAAGCTCAATAAATTAAAACTGAAAAATAGCGCTAATTTTTTAAAAGCATAAACTCGATTAGTCAGCTCTGTCAGTCCTTAAGGTCGAACGCAGAATTACAGATGAACAAAGGCGTCGTTTCCGGTTGTAGAATTTCTTTCACTATAAAAACACATTGTGCTCGACTAAACGTTGTTTTCCCCTGAAAAACGTATAAATACAGTAACAGAAGACACGCATACATTTATAAAGCTCATTAAAAGAAATTATGATTGAATATTAACTTAATATCCACACATTTTCTATTGTTTGAATAATTACAAGATCCGTCAGTTTTATTTTTAAAGCTACTGAACGGAAGTATTGTTGGCGTTTTTTATTTACTCTACGCTTCAAGCTGCAAAGACGTGCTTCGACCATTTGAATTGAAACTATGGCGTCTATGGTGAAACTAACTTGATACCTGTTAGAAGCACGTTAGAGAAGACCTAGTTGGATCCATAACATGTCATTTTATGTTCAGAATTATTTTTAAGCGTATTTAACTGTCCTAAGTTGTAAACGTGTGTGTAAGGCGTAAACTCTTGAAAGTTTTTGAGTACAGTACTGTTTAGCTAACAAAACATTGACCGGTGGGATATTGCAATTTAAACCGAGAATTCAGTAAATAAATATCCTATATTGCTCGGTTAAGAGCGCTTGCTCTTCTTTAACATAGGTGTATGGTTAGAATACTGCGTTAGGCCCAGCTACCTCATGATTCATGCAACATCATGGACTTGAATTCTGTGTTTCTGGCTGTGGTTACTTTTGGCTTCAAACAACCAATTTTAAACATAGCTAAACTAGGCATTATCAACAGTAAGTATTTAATTCTTTATATATATTTTTTCTGTTGATCATTTCCTTACACACTTTGTAAGCAGTCAATACACATATACAGTATAGTAGTGGCTTGATTGATACACAGCATTCTCAGCCTGAGCAGAAATGAGTGTCTATGTTTTATATACTGTACTTTAAAACTATGCAGCATGATCATGCGCTTTCAAATGTTTTACTTCACAGAAGCATGGAGTCTTCTGTAGCAGGGACGTGCAGCAGAAAGAAACGAAAGCGGAACGAGCCCACAGAACACAGCAGCATCAAAAGAATAAAGGCTGAGCAGGAAGGCGATGAAGCACCTGGCTCCCCCAGGCTCTCCGTGCACTTCCACCGACTGCAACAACCGATCACGTTGAGTGAGCTGACAGAACTGTTGCATTTTGCTGCTCTGGGGGAAGTGGCCAAACAGCCCAGGTAATGACAGGTGTCATTTCCTGTTACTCTGTCGTACAGAGTCTCTGAACTCCAGTCTGTGGATGTAACTTTGAACTGTGTCTGTCCGTGTCTTCGTCCCTTCACCAGCTGGTGCCGTCTTCGCCATCAGAAAAGGGTCAAACGTGTCAACGTTGTGATTGTGGAGGACTTGACACAGAGTCACTTCTACAGGAATTACCTCACCATGGAGCACCTCAGGACCAACTACACCACAGTAAGTAATGAGAGAGTGCATATACAATGGATACAAATTATTTTGCATTGTGACTGGTTCAGATGTTTACTTTTACTCTGGTTCCAACAGAGGGTCACCTTCACTCCATCATCTAATAATATAGCGTCTGAAATCTTCAGCAGCGACGTTCCTAAAGTGGACACCTTATCAGCTTCCACACCGGATAACAAAAGGCATAAAGGTGGGAATAGGGTGTGGTTAAGATCTGAGTGTGTGTTCCTATAATGTGTACATTACTTTTGTGTTTTATACGTATATATAAAAAGGGTTTTATCTACATTTGTCACTTGAATACGTATCACAGTGGCAAGTCATAGAATCAGAACTCATTCCTCTCATGTGTTTTCTTGTGTTTTTGTGCACTGCTGCAGCACTGAAAGAGCACCCAGTTATCACAACATATGGGTCACAGAGGAGAGGGTTAACCGCATACATTCTCACCCCAGAAGAGATGATCATGAACCACTACCCTGTCAAAGGTGATGGAAGTTTATATTGAGTTATTATTCTAATTAAAAACATACAATGTTTAGTTGCTGTATTCTTCGGACTATAAGAGGCACTTAAAATCCTTAAATCGACAGTGAGCGTTATAATCGGGTGCGCCTTTTGTATTAATTCTGGTTGTGCTTACTGACCCCGAACTGATTTTACGTGGTTATTGTGAATGCGTTGAATAAAGTTTGCCTTATCTGTTTTGTTTTGTTTAATGCGCCTTATAGTCTGAAAAATACAACACTGTGAATGTGTTGCTGCTGAGCGTGGTTTATGAAGCGATGTGTTTGAATATGTTTTACAACTGGCATGAAGAAAAGAACAAGAAAAAAATAAAGTGAAAGAAAAACGATGTGTTATTACAGATAATAGATGCTTTATGAGACCTTGGTAAGGAAACCCTATCTGAGCGTACAAGATTCCTTTCTGTCACAATGTTACCAACAATGTCATGTCATTGTTTTATTAAAATGCTTGAATGTTTTTCCATTTATCCACCCTGGAGAACAAAGTGTCTTTTCAGATTTTGCTCACTGAGCTTGGACATGGTTTGTACTTTGATTCGACACAGGGATGCCAGGCTTTGAGGACTTCAGGTGCACGGTGAATGTTCATGTCACTGATGACAGCCCTCTCTATGGACTAGACTGTGAAATGGTGAGAAGACTTGAGTTACTGGTTGCTTTTTCTGGCGAATCATGTTTCTGTATAACAAGCAGAATGCTTGTGTGGACGCAGCTTTAACGATGTCAGACTTAAAAAGGTGTTGGTTTAAACACGGTTTGTAAAATCTCTTTAACTTTGTTCAGTTTATTTAATATAACAGTGAGCCTTACTGTAAAATGGTCTACTTGTGTACTGGTATTTGTTTTGCACGTTCTTGAACCTGTCTGTCTGTGTTGCAGTGTGTGAAATTCAATTAAATTCAATTTATTTATACTCAATTCAGTTTATTTCTATAGCGCCAAGTCACAACAGAAGTCGTCTCAGGGCACTGAACAGAAACATTCACACACATTATAAAAGCCACTTGTCCAAGGAAGCCAGCAGACTGTGGTGAATCTTCACATCATCAGTCTCCCATCATGAGCAAGCACAAAGGCAACAGTGGAGAGGAAAAACTCTGTTTTAACAGGAAGAACCCTCCAGCAGAAGCAGGCTCAGAACGATACGCTTCAACCGGCTGGGTTTGAGAGGACAGGAAGGAGAAACAAACACAGAATGACATTGGAGTTGTTTCTATAGAAATAAAATGGACTACGACATAAAATAAGTAAACTGTAGCTAAAAGCCTAAATTTGCAGAACTGTAGCTAAAAAAACAACAACAAAAAAAACATAGAAGTAGTAAAATAGTTATTAAACGCTAAGTGTATCAAAATGCTGAATTGCCTTTCACATATTAAAATATAAGAAGTATGCCTTTTGCTGTACTCGGCATGTTTCAGGGTGTTTTTGTGTGTTTCAGCATCTTTCTGCGTGCGTCTTCGTTCAAGCTGCGCCAAACATTACTTTTGTGTTTTATACGTATAATACTGTATTAATTATACAGTATATATGTCTTTGTGTTTTTAGTGTCTAACAGAAAACGGATATGAGTTGACTCGTGTGTCTCTGGTGGATGGAGATGGGAACTGTGTGTTGGATGAACTGGTGAAACCACAAAGCCGCATTCTCAACTACCTTACCAAGTACACACACACACACACACACGCACACTTTCTCCCTCTCTGTGTCTCTTCTGTTGGTAAAACTGGCCGTGAAGCCTCACAGACTGATGAACTGAAACATCTAGTGTTTGACTAGTGGAGTAGTTAACTGTTCATACAGAACAGCTAAAAGGCCAAAGCACATTTTTCCTGTTGACTCACTGGGCTCAAACATCAACGTGCGGATGCCTCCTGACAGGTTCTCTGGCATCACTGCAGCCATGCTGCAACCAATCACAACCACCCTGAAGGACGTTCAAGCCCAGCTCATGATGCTGTTGCCAGGCAACGCCGTTTTGGTGGGCCATTCGCTCAACAATGACCTCGTTGCACTGAAAGTTAGTAACTTGAACAAACTGCTTCTCTTTAAGTTTACTGTAGTGTTTTTGCACACATTTGACTATTTAAATGGTTTCACGTCTAATAAAATCCAAGCAGTCCCTCAGCTGTTGTGTTGTCATTGCTGGCAAAAAGGAGCGTAGGTCTGTTGGACTATAACCATCACTGCTCCCAACAAACTCAATTAGGATTAAATACATGCTGACCTCTGCTAAAACACACACTCTGCCTGTACTACTGTGCTGTAGTCTGCCATTTTCAATATTGCAATACATACTGAACATTCTTATTGATATTGTTTCTCTTACTTTTGTATACGTATATTGTTTTTAACATTTTAGGTGTTGTGTGAATGGTTTTATCTGTTGCTGCTGTTACACTGGAATTTCCCATCCGTGGGACAACAAAGGCCATTTCTATTCTATTCTATTCTATTCTATTCTATTCTATTCTATTCTATTCTATTCTATTCTATTCTATTCTATTCTAAATGACTCTTAATTTTCAGGTTTTATGAACATGACTCTGTTGAAAGTTAGTTTGATGCACTAACTACAAGAATTGAGACATTTCTGTCCACAGTGTTAAATTTATTTTAGCTTCACACCTCAGATCAATTAGAAGCAGACATCAGGGTTGTCTTAAGTACAAAAACTGTGTATGATTTAATTATTTTTGTATATTTTGTGTGTTTTTTTTTTTTTTTTTCCAGCTCATTCACCAACATGTAATTGATACATCGTTGCTGTACAGGAGAGAATTTGGGCAGAGGTTTAAGCTCAAGGTTTTGACAGAGAGGGTGTTGAAGTGAGTCCTTGTTACTTTTGTATTTCCGTCTTTTTTGAGTCATCCGTTTAATTTGTTACTCACTTCCTAGGAGGCAAATCCAAACTGATGAGGACAGAGGTCACGACTCCACCGAGGACGCTGTGGCCACTCTGGAGCTGGCTCAGTACTTTATCAAAACTGGACCCCATCAGGTGGGAAGCAGCTTCTTTTTTTTTTTAAGACTCGCACCGACGCACAGAATGAGCAAACACTTTCTTTTTCCTGGCTGTCAGGTTGTGGAGCTTCATCTGGAGGAGCTGTGGGGATACAAACTGGAGGAGGTGTCCTCTGAGGGCACGTCTGCACCAACACCAAGTCACAGGTACGACGTCTACAAGCACTTCTTCCTGTTTTATAGTCAAAATGGCTACCATAGAATAGGTGTATTTTGTTGCTCCTCGTCCTCACTAACCTCCCCCTTTTTATCACCCAAAGGATGAGGTTTTTGTCTGTAACGTTAGAAAAATATCTTCTAAATTTGTGGTTCTCAAACTGGACCAGTTTACAAATGAAGCCCTGTTACCTGGTTTGATTACTGCTGTTATGATTCTGTTCAGTTTTATGTAAAGAGTTTGTAATAATCTGAAGAAGTATCAATACATTTATTATAAGTAAAGTTATAAAGTGGTTTTTCATACTGTTAATTTTTGCAAAACTGTTAATTCTTTTTTAAATGGAAATAAAAAAAAGTTAATTGTGTCCCATGTTTAAAAGTATAAAAATTGTATTAACACTAAAGAACAGGTCTTAAGTATTTATGTTACACAAATATTTCCATTGCATTAAAGAGACAAATTGAAGATAATTATTTAACAAACATGAGGGTTAAGAGGGGGTCCCTGAACCCAAAACGTTCGAGAACCCTTATTCTAAACCACCAGATAGATTTGATTGGAACTTTCAGAAGATCATTAATGAACGCGCACCTAAACATATTACTTTTTAAATTTAATCTCTTTCAAGATGGTCGCCACAGCTGAGTGACCTTGAAACTTAAATTTGTCTCTAACTCAGCCATTTGCGCAGACGTGCTAAAATTTCTAGTGGTCAAAGCTGAGAGTCATTCACATCACTTACCCTGAGTGATACATGCTGATCAACATCTTTGCCTAAAACTTTGGCATTAAAAGTTACAGGTAACACTCTGTTAGCAAAATATTTCAGGAACTACAGGACAGATTTGAGGGAAACTCACATCTTCAACAGGGATATTTCTGATATTTTGCCCACAGGTTTACTGATGTCCTGCAGACATTTGGTAGGTTTGTCGTCTTCTTAGGGAAGTGTTCTGACGTCACTCTGGACCTGTCCAATCAGCAGTGGCTCAACTCTGACAAAGAGGTGAGGCGTTACACTGTGGGTTTTTAAACAGGAGCGTTTATTTGCCGTAGTCATCTTCACTCTGGTTTCATTTTTAAACAGATTCTCTGATGTCTGTTCGTTAGACATCAGCAGATCATGAGCTATCTTCATTTGGCTATGAACAGGATTGATAACTGGTAATTGGGAGTTGCACTGGGGTTCAGTTTGCAAAGTGATTTTCAGTAATCATTTATAAGATCAAATTATATCTACCAAGGGGGCCCTAAGATTTATACACTGCTCAGTTCATATCATGAGTCCAGTTTGGACTCCCTTAAACTGAAACGGGAAACAGACTTGGAGGAACTCATATCAGACTCAATCTGTCAAAAGATCAATAAGAACATTTACTCATCCTCAATCTGAGACATGCTATAATTAATTTCAAGTTAGTGCACGGGCTGCACTGGTCCAAAGACAAGCTGTCCAAGATCAAAGCTGACCTGGACCCCGCATGTAATCATTGTAAACAAACTCCAGCTATGCTCCTGCATACATTCTGGATTTGTCCCAAACTGCAGACCTTTCTATTTTTGACAACTACTCTGGGATATGCGGCAAAACTGTACACCCATCACCACAAATCTCACTGTTCAGTGTGGTTCCTGTGGGTATGTCCTTCAGCAAATGTGAGAAGGATGTGATAGGCTTTGGTTCTCTTCTGGCTAGGAGGCTAATTTTGTGCAACTGGAAGGACA
>JARVLU010000437.1:19533617-19546045 GCA_031762415.1 Simpsonichthys santanae
TGGATTGGGCCTTTAGAGTGTGACAACTCGTCACCTGTTCTGTAATTATGTAGTCTTTTGAAATAAAAACTGTGTTAATGAAACGATGAAGCAACAAACAGAATTTCTGTCACTTGTGTTTTCATTAAAATAAATTGTTTTAAAGGAAGGAGCTCATGGACTGGTTACGGCTCATGGATCAGCAGTTGATGATGAATGGTATATTTCTATAGTCTGGTTTATTCCTTTTGTTTGTTTTTTCTGACCATTTTTAGGATCTTGCTCTTTTCCTATCTCTGTACGCCATCTTTTCTCTGTCCTTATCTTTTTCTGCCAACCTCCCTGAATACTAAACACATTACATAACCATACGAAGCCTCAGCACCAAGGTTTATCCATGGCATCTCATATGTCCACTTCTCCCTGCCGAGAGTGACAAGTGTTGCATCGCAGGGTTGATTGAAGAGATTTATCTCTGTACTGCCTATTGGTCTGGCATAACCCCCACACCAAGACAAGGAAAAGCAAATACAGACAACCAGGGACTCCTCTATGGAGTGGGGGGGAAGATAGACAGATAAGAAAAACACATTATTCCAAGATGAGAAAAGTAAAAGGGCTTGAAGAATGGCTTTTTTTTCCCTTTGCCCCGGTATGTCCCATCTGACACCCTTTACAGCACAGCCTGGAGAGCAGACGGTGGAATATTTTTATAATAGAAATGTCGATCACACTCTCTGTTTCCATATCTCTTATAGAAACGTCCATCACGGCGAGTAAGACCGCCAGCTCAACCCTCAAACTCTCCTACCCCCTCTTCATCACTACACACAACCTCCTCTCATTCTTATTAAACAGCACCCCAGCATCCTGGAAAGTGGATTGAAGCGCATGGAGTCCTATTTTCTTTTGGGGATTTGCAATGCTGTCTGATGCCCTTATTGCTGCGGGAGTCAATCACTTTTAACGGACGGGAGGAGACGGTGCGATTGCGAGTCAAAACAGATTACATTCTCATGGATGTGTTTGAGTCAAAAAGGCAAATGAACTGTGTTTGTAACAGTTTTTTTTTTTAAATCTGACCCTACTTCAGCCCTCTTTTCCTCTTCACTTAGTCTTGCCCTGTAAACCAATCTAATCCACATGACTCACTTTCATTGATTGCACACATTTCATATGTTGTGCACTTTGTGAAGAGCGTCCTTCTCTGTGTACGTGTGTGAGTACAAATACACCAAGGGGCTTTTGAGCTTCCCAGAACAGCGTAAGATGGTTTAAAGTGTGCCCTGAGACTGAAAGAAATGATTAATTTTTCACACAGTTTGACATGTCAGTCTCCCATGGGAATCACTAAGATCTCTTAAAAAAAAAAAAAAAAAAAAAAAAAAAAAAAAAAAAAAAAAAAAAAAAGCTCATAAAACCTTCTGTAATAATACATAAATCTTTTAACAGGTTGTTCTTTTTGTGAACCAAAACTTGGAAAAAAGCTTTTTACTAATGCAGCTTTACATGATTATTTTTTCAAGAACAAAATGACGAAAAATGAGAGGAGATTACTTTGGGCACAGACGGACGTTTAAAAAAAGCTCCCAAACTCCAACTCATTCAAAGCAATGACAAGTCACATTAATTCATCTTGTGCAGCTTCAGTGACAGTTTCATACAGCAGCACAGAAAATGGGCTTTTACATTTTCAACCCGTTCAGCACAAACTTACAAGACAAACTCATGAAGATTTCTGTCAGAGCTCGAAAGCTGCAAAGAGGAAAAATACTGTTCACTTCAAACATCCATATTTCTGTTATGTAAATATATTCATAATTTAGCAGCAATCCTAAATAGACCTAAATACATCAGCATATGACATGAAAGAGGTTGCATATGACAATGTGCAGTAAAAAGCAAAGCAACGTTAATACAATCAGAAGTTTTAGATATTTTTAGTCAACCAAAAGGAAAACAAACTCAGATATACTTATGATGACTCTTTAGAGGAAATATAATAATATTTGATATGCCAAGTTGGAAACAAACACCTCCAAAAATGTTAGAAATGAACCCAGCATCACTTCAAGATGTTTTCTTGAGGGGTTTTTGTGTGTGTGTGTGCGTGTGAGATTGTTAATCTCTTAAAGCAGAATTTCATCTGCAACTTTATTAACCCTTGAAAATATATATTTTTTAATTACAAAATATGATAGATGACATTCTGTCCCCCTCCCTTCCCCAAGGTCGTGGACCTGTGACAGAGCTCAACCGAGCAGGCCGATAAATAAACACTTCTTATCAGGACTACGGCTGGGGGGCTCTGGACTGTGCTATGCTACAACCTTCCCTAAAACTCAATGCCTACAATGGCCTCTCCTGGTGCAGCAACCTAGGAGACGGAAAGGCACCACTGGCTGCGTCGCTCACCTGGCGGCCATGCTGGGACCTCCACCCCCTACCCACTTCACATGCATATGTATTACGTCTATTTATGTTGCTTTGTAGAGTTTTTTTTTAATGCCTCAAACCATGCCCTGCCGAGGACACGGTGTGAGATATCTTTTTTAATACCTCTTTCCTTATGTTTTCTTCTGCATTTCTTATCTAAACAACAGGGGCAGCATGTCTTAGAAGCTGCAGCCCCCTGTACCTCTGTCCATCTTTAGGACGGCTGTACAGAAAGTAATTGTATTGTACTTCGCTATGCAAGGATAATAAAAACATTCTGATTCTGATGGTGAAGGGGCAGCATGGTGGCTCAGTTGGTAGAGCTTTTGCCTCTCTGCGAGAAGGGTTGCCGGATTAAATCCTGGCTGGGGGCCTTTCTGGGTGGAGTTTGCATGTTCTCTCCGTGCATGTGTAGGTTTTCTCCGGGTACTCCAGTTTCCTCCAACAGAGCAAAAGCATGCATGTTAGGCTGACTGGTAATAAATTGTGGGTGAGAAAGTGAATGGTTGTTTGTCTCGTTTGTCTCTGGCCCCACGATGGACTGGAGACCTGGCTAGGGCAGTGACCTGCGGTGAGTTTGTGACAGGTGAGGCACTGAATTGTCTGGAATTAAATGGTCACATATATGAACCCAAAATAGAAGCTTATATTTCAGTTTAGCCTTTTTTTCTTCCTCTAATACCTTCAGTTTCAACTGAAAATCGAGTTTAGAAAAATCCTTTAGTTTTGAGATCTGATCTCCCATTTTGTCTAAACAAATTTAAACAAGTGTACCATTTGCTACACCCTTGCCCCTCTGTGTAATAGAAGAATGCACAGCAACTGCACCTGTTTCATTGTCCCTATGGGGCAGCACTGCCCCCTATCGGTGAAGCATGGTACTTTCTACCTCACCCTGTGCATTTTCACCGTGCATTTATGACCAATTAGAAAGAAGAAATGTCACACACATTCATTCAGTATATTACACAGACTGTAGAACATCAGCATGTGTAGCACATGTAGCAAACATGTATACTGGCAATATAAAGAGAGACAGCAACGAGCATGTGCCAACCACCTACTTCATTTATCGTATATGACACAGCACCACCAGAGGTGAACCAGATCACTACACTGCATCACCCTGCATTGTTTGAACAGGCAATGTGTAAATTCCACAATTCTGACCATTGAAGTGTTTAAATAATTCCGAATTCAGTTCAAATAATTCTGTTATATAGAACAGTCAAGTGGTCAAATGTATTTTCTCTGATCGTTAGTATTTTACTTGTCATGATGACAGGAGAGGCAGTGCCTCACCTGCCTACTCTGACTGCACGTCACTAGTCCAGGATGTCCTCCGCCTCTTACACAGGTGACTGCTATGTACACCAGTGACCTGTGTGACCTGAAAAGGAAGAGCAGGTAAAGATAATGGATGGATGGAACAGTCCTTGGAGGAATGCCTGTCGCCTTGCATGGCAAAGTTTTAAACAAAGACTTTGAATGATCTGTTAAGAGTATGAGTTGAGATTCTCAGCTAGGTTAGGTTTAGGTTTATTGTCATTTGCAGATCAACACGAGGTCAACAGTGCAATGAAATGCTCAGGACGAGAAGAAGCAGTCTCGACTGACCAAAAAAACAGCAAGAAATACCAAAGCATGCAACAAAAATACAAAAACAAGGCGCCAAAAGTGAAAAAGAAATGTTTCTACAGCAGCATGGTCCCATTAACAGCATAGTCCTGTTAGCAACATGGTCCTGTTAGCAACATGGTCCTGTTAGCAGTGTGGTTCTGTTAGCAGCATAGTCCTACTATCACAGCTTAATATAGCTCAGTTTCTGTAAAATTGGCTAAAGTATACCGGTAATTATTTTGTGTTTACGTTCAGTTGGATGTGGCAGCCAACTTGAAAGGGGTTGACTCCAAAAGTTAATCAGTTGTAGATGTTCATTCATTCAGCCTTTATTTATGCAGGTTAGTCTCATTGAGCCTCTGGGATTCATTTACAAGCGAGATCTGTAAAATGTACATTCAGAAATAACTAAGAATTTCAATAAAATCTGTCCTGCCATTTGTGAAATATTTCACCAACCCACAAACAGACAAACACACAGACAGACGGGTATTACATGATTTCTTAAGTTTTTCTGCAGTGGGAGATGAAATTTACATACCGGTACTTTCTTTAGGCCAAAGCAGATAGAGCCAACAGTTTAATTCTCCAGTCTTTGTTTTAGTATAACTGTGCAAGATGCTAGACCTTCTGTCGTCTCTGATGAGTGTCTATCAGCGTGTGCATCCCATTCCATCACACCGATGTCCTTTTTTATTTGCTTCCATGTGACTGATGAGTAGCACTTAGAGATGAGTTTCCTCCTGAGCAGGTTGTGACTGAGGCAGAGATATGAGCACATTAATGTGACACACAGTCATTTACACACATATATGCACAGTAAACTGAACACATAAGCGCAAGCAACGAAATGCTTCCCGCAGCTCCACATTTCTGTGTGTAGTGGGGCATCACACACTCTGCCAAGAACTCTCATTACTATTCAAAACCAGTGTGGGAAAATAGCGTAGCTGGAAGAGGTCATCAACAGAAAAATGGTGATGGAGGAAAAAGGAGGCGACAGGAAGATAGGCAGCATATATACTTACATATATACTTTCCTTGAGGTTGTTTCTATTGTACAACTGTTTAAAAACAGGATTTACAATGATAAAGGCAAACGTTAACTCTTTAACTGTTTCCATTTCTTGCAATGTGCCCTCAGATTGTAATTGTTTTTTTCTTTCTTTTTACGTTTGCATACACACATACGTAGATGGTCATCCAAAAATTATGTTCTTATTATTGATGTTTTGTCATCACTCTGCAGATTTACTACTACAGTACTAACTACCATGCACATTCTAGTCATTATTATTTACATTGTTTGTATAAAATGTATAAAACTATTTTTGTGTCATTTTTTTAAAGATGATTTATTTATCTCATTACAGTATACATATTGTAGAGTGCTTGTTTTTTCTATGATATTTTAAATATCATTTAATTACTCTCATAATCTCAAGATATCAAGGCTTGCTTTCTAAAAACGACAGACTAATATTTAGCTATACTGTACACAGAAAAGCTCGTTAACTTGTGATAATGACAAAACATTACTAAATCACAATGGAAGTAAATTTGTATTTCTTTATCAGATATCAGGACAGTCACATCAGTTACTGATCAGGAAACATGCATCATTCATGTGTTCACGTGGGTTCATTTAGTCACCCTGCTGATAGGAGATTTCTTTAAAGATTAATTTATAATCACTGGACTACATAATATTCTAAACACTTACAAAACATTTTAGTGTTCAACCAAACAGAATCATCAGTTGTAACGTATGCAAACAGGACATATGTATTTTAAATGCCAGACGTACTTCTTCTTTGCACTCATGAAGGTGGTGTTAGGATGAACACTGGAACATTGTGTAACTCTTAAATTATTACAGTCAATTGCAAATAGAGTAAATTTTTTAAAGAAATCCATCACTGATCAATATTTTCTTGTGTCTTGACAGCAATACTCAATGATGAAACAGAGTGTAACACAAGAAGCACTCGTTTTTGCACCATATTTATCTCACTGTTTTTAAAAAAATGCTTATTTTCCCAAGCCAACATTCAAAGATTTGCAATTGTTTGTAATCTGAAAGTAACATGATTTTTAAAATCAAAACAGCAAATTAATACTGGCTAAGTTGTCTTAAGAAAATAGCCAACTCAAGAAAATCAGTTCATATTAATGATAAAAAGATTTTCCTGTTCAGATATATTGTATTCCACTTTGCTGTCAGCTAGATTTCTCTCACCAAACACTTGGAATCGAACAACACAAAAATACTGGCCTTTTGTCCATCTTTGGTCCATGTCGACAAAACTGGATCACATGTTCATTCATTCATTCAACCTTTATTTATACAGGTTAGTCTCACAAGGACTCGTTTACAAGCGAGACCTGTTTCAGACGGATAATATATAAAGTACAGACAATAATTCAACAAAACAATTTCAGTCAAAGTAGTTATAAACAGTCAAATCAAAGTGTCATATAAAATATTAAAAACAAGAACTTTTATTTTCATAGATTTTTCTATTATCATCAAATGTTTAAAATCCCTTAAAGAAATCAAAGTGGACAACTTCAGATCTTTTTGCAAGGTGTTCAGGTTGCAGGAGCAGAGTAGGAAAGGGCCTTTCTGCTAAGTTCAGTCCACACTGAGGGGACACTGCAGGTAATGATGGCCTGAGAGCATATGTCGTAACTGCACTGTCGGCATGACGTGGGAGGAGATAGAAGGTAGCAGACCATGGAGGGATTTATAGATGAAAATGAACCAGTGTGAGAGCCTACATGTAGATAATGATGATCAACTGACCAAGGAGTACAGAGTGCAGTGATGGGTACAAGACAAACAACCATTCACTCTCTCACTCACACCTAGGGACAATTTAGAGTTACCAATCAGCCTAACATGCATGTTTTTTGGTCTGTCGGAGGAAACCGGAGTACCCAGAGAAAACCCATGCAAGCACAAAGAGAACATGCAAACTCCACCCAGAAAGGCCCCCCGGACCGGGATTTGAACAACAACCTTCTCACTGAGAGGCAGCAGCTCTACCAGTTGCGCCATCGTGCTGCCGCAGCTATAAGCTGTTTCATAAAAATACTAAAATGCTATGTGTTGTCATCATTGTATGTTCCCATGCAAAGACAAAACTGGCTCTCTGCATTTAACCCATCGCACCTGGGATACACACATGTGGAGCAGCAGTGGGCAGCTATATATATGATTGGGGAGCAATTTGGGATTAGGTGTCCTGCTCAGAGACACCACGAGATGAACAATGACCAGGGATTGAACCAAGGACCTTCGGGTCCCGAGTTGGCTGCCCTGCCACTACACCATCATGTCATTCAAAGCCAAGCAAGATCTATTTCTGAAAAAGAAACCCCGTTTTAATTTCAGTTTCTTTATCAGGCTTTCAACATGCGGCTTAAAAGAGAGATGTGCATCAATTAAAATTCCAAGGTATTTGTAAGAAACCACAAGATCAATAGGATCATCATGCATGGATGAGGTAGGGGAAAGAGCTGTTGGCACCAACTTTCTGTTTGATAACAACATCCTCTTAGTTTTATCAGCTTTTAGCACCAGTTTGAGATGGAACAAGTCTGAATGAATTATGTCAAATGCAGACTGTAGAAGCTGGAAAACCTTGGCAACTGTGTTAGCTCGGCAAGAAACAAAACAATTGTATCATCAACATAGAGATGCAAGGTGGCGTCAGGAATGTTTTGACCTACATTATTTATATACATTGTAAAAAGAGTGGGTCCTAAAACTGAGCCTTGTGACACACCATTAGTGACTGTTAAATAGCTAGACGAAGTACCATTGTGTCAAACACATTGCCTCCGATCTGAGCTATAGAAAACCAACCAACAGTGTTTGTAAACTTATCCACTGTACATCAACACTGAGTATCCTGATTGATCAAATCAGAGTGATTCTTCGCGGGTTAGCTCTAACATTATTTGACGCTCCCTAAATAAAATAGTCTTAAATGTTGCTTTTAATTTCTATTTTCAGTGTATTTATATAGCACCAACATACAGCTCATGTCACTAAACAAACAGTATAAAAGTACCGGTAATCACATACAGTCCAATCAGGTCCTGATCATAGACGGGGCATCGGGCCACTGTGGAAAGGAATAACTCCATTTTAACATAAACAAATCCCAGCGGAAACAGAACTGGGATAAGCAGCCATATGCCTCAAACCGTTGTGGATTAAGAGGACAGAAGAGACACAGAAACACATTTCAGTTATTAAAGAAGCACAAAGTCAAGATCCAAAAATCATCTGTGTACTTTAAACATCTGTGATCTATAAATCTCATATCAACCTAAACTGACAACGCCTGTGTTCTAATATGCCTCCATTGAATGTCAATACAAATGAGCGTAATGAGAAATTGTAAAAAAAAAAATAATAATAATAATAATAATAATAATAATAAAGATAAAAAAAGAGAAACCAAGCCACCTGGAAGTAAAATCAGATGGACACTTAAGGAAATTACAGCAATGCAACTGAACCTGAATTACTTGTGGGCTAAATAGTAAACTACAAAAAGGGAGAAAATGTATTCAGATGTGTTTCATAAAATAAGGTGAGGCTGAAACACACAGCTGTGGCTGATTCAAAAAAGATGATTCCCAGGAAATACTGTAGTTCCGCTCAGCTTTAAATGATGATCTGTCTCATTAAAAAGTTCATACGTTGCTAAAAACAGGTTTGCATCTCAGCTTGCAGCATCAGTAAGAAAAACAGATTTTACTAGCAAAGACGATTTCTATAATCTGCAAACCTTTCTTTAGTTTGTCATCAGAGTGAGGACCGCTCTGATGTAATGGGTGGTACAGTACACTGTGTTTACGGGTCTCACAGATCTGTGTGAAGTGTGTTTCATCATGGGTTCTGATGCTGGTATCATCACAATGACCACTTCACTACTGACATAAGTAGCCGCAGTAAAGAAAAATAGTCATTTTCAGATTTATCTACTTTATTAAAGCTGCCTTTTTGAATTTATTTTATTTATCTATTTTTTTTTTTTACAATTTCATCGCACAACATTCTACCAAATCCCTTCCCATTTGTTTTAACTCCACTTTAGTTTCTACATCCTCTTTCCTTTTATGTTTTATTTTTATAAAAAAGTTTTATTATTATTGTTGTTGTTTTATTTTTATTTTTTATCACCAACAAACAGATCACACAAGATATTTGCTTAAAATACTGATGTGCAAGGTGATAGATGATACGCAATCCTAGTTTAATTGTTAATACAGCAATGATAAATCAGTACATTTGTGTGTCTGGTTTGTCTCAAAATATATTCCCTGTTCCTCTTTGTGGTTTTGCATATTTAGCTCTTGTGTTCTGTATTGTGGCAGCCTGGCAAGTCAGGTATTCTTGTTTTCATTCCTGCTGGTAGCTGTAAATCACTGTTATTCAGTAAAGGGAAAGCATCCCAAAAAGTAAAACATAAGGCCAAAACCACTCCCATCACTGGAAGTCAAATTCCCAAGGGGGTCATGAACGTTTGACTCTTCAGTCTACAGTACATGTGTTAGACATGGTGAAGGCTTATGACCATGTTCCCTGGGGCATTCTGGGAGGGTTGCTGCAGGAGTATAGGGTTCAAGGGTTGCTTTTAAGGACTATCCAGTCCCTGTATTAATAAAGCAGTAGTTGTGTCCGCATTCTTGGCGCCAAGTCGAGCTTCTCAGTGCAGGTTGGACTCTGCCTGTGCTGTCCTTTGTCTCAGATCTTGTTTGTGGTGTTCATGGACAATATTTCAAGATGCAGTCATAGAAAGCAGGGTGTCTGGTTTGAGAACCTCAGGGTCTTATCACCGCGCTACACAGATGCTGTGGTTCTGTTGGCGTCTTCAGGCCATGAACTTCAGTATAAAATGGAGGTGGTTCGCAGCAGAGTGTGAAGCGGCTGGGATGAGAGTCAGCTCCTCTAAGTCAGAGGCCATGGTTCTCAACCTGAAATAGGTGGCATGACCCTTTTGGGGTGGTCAGGCTCAGCCTCACAGCTAGGGTGACAAACTCTATCATTTGGGAGGGATCTCAGAGTAGAGCGGCTGCTCCTCCTGATTGAAAGAAGTCCATTGACGTGGTTCAGACATCTGAATAGGATGTCTCCTGGATGCCTCCCTTTGTTTTCTGGGTACATCTCCCTGGGAGAGCACCCTGGGGCAGACCCATAACTTGCTAAAGGTATTAAATATCTTCCATGGCTAGGGAACACCTTGGGATCCCCCAGGAGGAGCTGGAGAGTGTTACTGGGAAGAGGAATGTCTGGGTTTCTTTCCTGGACCTGTTGCCTCTGCGACCTAAGGATAAGCTGTAGAAGATGAAAAACTCTAAACAGAAGGATGCCTCTGAAATATAGAGGATCAAACAAACAGGGAGGAAACTCTTGGAGTAAGTAAAATAAATGTTTCTTGACAAAATGCACCATTATTGTTGTACTTGTTCCACTTTTTGTTGTGCTTTCTAAATCTCCTTTTAGACCTCTTTAGGTTGCAATGTAATCCTTTTTCTGTTGATTCTTGGATAATCCAATGACACAGACACGTCTAGGCGGAGAACTGTATTTCAGATGTAATGATACTTTTTTGTTGTTTGTCAGAAAGCTTAAATATTCTTTTGTGTCAGTATTTTGTCAACTACTTCATTTGATGCCATTTCAGCCGATTTAGACTGTGTGCTGTAGGAACGGGGATTGTTTGTCTTATTTTTTTTTCTACAGAACAACTCACTCCAGGAGCGAGCCTGTTTGTCAGAAATGCGACGCACAGCTGTCACCAAGAATTTTGTAGCAAAAAAACAAGAGAAGTACACAATAAATGCAAAGATAACCGAGGCTGACACTGTAGCATTCATCCTTTCTGTACAACAAGGTTAGAGCCACCTCAAGTCGCTCACCATATGATGGTTTGTACTGTATGAATTTTTTAATGTGACATGACAGGAGAGTAAGCCGGTCATGATGCTGAGTGCTGAAATATTCCACAGGGCTGTTCTCCAGCTGAGGCTTTGCCCCTGAGCAGGAGCGAGGTAAGGAGGCCGATGAATGATGCAAAATGGAAAAGAGGCCGACAGCCTCTTAACAGTTCCTTCTGTATGTATCGTGTTAGCTGCTACATGTGTATTCACTTTGAGAGGATAGAGAGTGCAAGTCAATCTCTTTCTGCTGGCCCGAACTCTCGTCCCATCACCTGGCCCTTCAGCTAACATCACTTAGATTGGTGCAAAGAGGGGTCAGGCAGGAATTCACCATCGCTGCCCCCAAGCCTTGACTGTTTTCAGTTCTGCTTCCTGACTGCACCCCACGATTTTATTCTCAACAGATGGTTTACCCCAGCTTAACCCTTGGTCAGCAAAATGGGCACTTCCTGTGCCGGTGTTGTCTGTGTTTGTATATGTAGCTGGCCAGTTCCTGCCCTGTGTTTGGCAACTGAACTGGGTGCACTGTGGGAGGAAGGCTCACCATCTATTATAGATTGTGCTGACTGGGTGGGAAGCCCTTCCACCCCCACAAACACTTAAAGATGCCAGTGTTCAACTGTGATGCTGATGTCGAGGGCTCAAAGTGAAACTTCAAGGCCTCCTTCAAGGAGTATTAAACCCTTTTAAAAGAACACATCTGCAAGAAAAATGCAATTTTGTTCAACAGTGTCCAAGTCCTTTTGATTTTACAAAAACTTTTATCATGTTTTCTTAATTTAAATTCCATGCTTGATGATGTAACCCTTTTTTCCCCACTTAAAAAAAGTCTACTCATTTCAACTATTCGGTAAAAAATATTCCAAATAACATTGCTAGTTTTCAACAAAACTACAGCAACAAGGGTTTTGGTCCAAAAGACTAATCAGAAAATTTGAAGTGCCCATGTTGAAGCATCCATCGTTTCTAAATAAAATCAACTAATAAAGAATAAAGGTGCAGCCCAAATGTTTTGAAGTGGGTTTTTTTTTTAAAGAAAGCTATGAACAGCTAATATCTTAGCTGTTGTAGAAAGCTCTTTGAATGACATCAATATAAAGACATGAATCCAGACTAGATTGATCAAAACAGTTAGTTCAAGGGTGGCCAAGAACAAACTTCTCTCTTAAACACTTCTCAACTCAAAAATATCTTAGCAGTTCATGTAAACACTATTTTATGGATCTTTATATTTCTGTCAATTTAGCATTAGATGATTATTAGAGTTTTATGGTTATTGAAAAGCAAAAAGAGCAACTGCAGAGATTAGATATAAAGTGGCACTTCTAGTGCAGCCTAGGAAACTAGAAGCAAGTACTAAAAAAGCTAAGTCTGGTCCTCTGGACATTCAAAAAACAAAACAAAACAAAGCAAAAAAAAAAATTAGAAACGTT
>JARVLU010000437.1:19566787-19579042 GCA_031762415.1 Simpsonichthys santanae
TCACTGAAGTAGAATCTGTTCATTACAGGGAGTTCTAGACCAGAACAAATGAATATTCATCTGAATGAAGAGACCAACGTTGTCTTTGAAGTTTTATTACAAAAAAACAAACAAACTAAGAATCAAAACAATAATGACTCATTGAAGGCTTAATTCTCTTATCTAAGGCAAAAATTGACTCTTTGAGCAGGAGTTATTTTTGTTTCTATACACGCATGAATTTAGACAAAGTTTGACTATTTTAAAATATAGTTTACTTTGGATTTTGGTTGAAAGAAGTTATTGAATCTGATCAGATAGTCATTTATCATCACTGCAAGCCAGGAAATGATTTATCAAATTGCATCTGCTAAAAATGGCATAACCAGAGGCATCATGTCACCAGTTCCTGCTCCTTACTTGGTCAGTTTTGAGGGTGTCACTCGTCTTTCTGGGGTTCTGCTGGTGGATCAGACCAGGATACACCATGAAGAGGACTCAATGGGAACTGCCCAAAAGTAGCTGAACGTGCTGGCTCCATCCTCCAGCTGTCCAGCGTAGTGTTAGCAGCATTCTCCATAGATGTGGAAGGATGGAAGTAGGCTTGATCCCCTTCTTCCAAATATTTATTGGCTGCAGTCTGCTTACAAAAAAAATCCTCCTTCTCTGAGTTCATTCTAGGCAATTTGGGTAATAGAAAACGGTCCATTTTTGCATTTCATGCACTTTTCAAATGTTTACTGAACTAACATGAATTTTCACTTCCGGGTCGGAGGTTCATTTCCTGTTGTGAGATCAGATTTTTTTTTTAACTCAATACTGTATAATCATTGATTGTTTTTTTTTATTATTATTATTAGTTGTGCTTTGCGAGGAAAATATCACAACAACCACATATTAAAGTATATTAACTTAAATGAAAAAGAAAATAATCCGATACAGTATTTTCTTGGGGGTGCTACAACTTTGAGGGGCTGCTCTAGCGCCCCCTAGCGCCGTCCTTGGCAGCCATACTGAATTGGACTGGCCCCAAAAGCTGTTGCAGCAGTTTATATACAATGACCATTTCTTGAAGGTTTCTTTAAAATCCCTTCAATGGTAAATGACATTTTTGACTCCAAATAGTTAATACCACAATTTCACACCACATCGTGCTCAAACTTATCTCTTTGAGTATGTATCAGGGATCCATCCAAATACTGCCACCCCAAATGTTAGATTAATAAAATAACTGGAGTATATTCAAGCGTTTTTAATTGAATCAGTTTGACTCCAAATGTTAATCAGTTGTAGATATTCAACAATTGCTTACTTTCTACAAGTGTCATTAAAATAAATCCTGTTGTCCACAAGATAATTTGGCAAGACTCACATGATCACATTGCAAATTCTATTATTTTATTATCCAACTATCTGCTCAGATATTTATTGCTTACCGTTGCGAAGAGACGAGGGGACTTGAAAATACCTCTGCCTGTCTTGATAGCTGGACAATTTCAACAATAAGCAACATGCTGACTTCCTATATTTGTGTGTCTGTCTAGGTGTAAACAAAAAGAGTATGTCTCAAAAAAATTAAGGTGCTATTTATTTATATAAAGAACCACATGCTTACTAGTTTTTATATTGCTTAAGTTTGGTTTCTCATATAAATGTGGTAGTTGTTAGTGTTACCGAAAATTAATCTATGGTGGCCAAGGCCACCATTGGCCACCCCCTGGCTCCGCCTTTGCACCTGGTGTATAAAATTTTACCCTTCATTTACTAGGATCTGTCACTCTGCGACACCTCAAAGAAGCAATAATAAAAAAAAAATTATATACAGCATAACTCCTAATATTTTTGCCTTAAAAGCATTAAGGTTTACTTGGATTACCTGGCATTTCAGAAAAACAGCTTGAAAAATACAAACATTCACTATTCTTATACAAAGTACTTCAGCGACGGAGGTCATCAGCATATTGCTTATGATTTTGCTTTCTTTATCAAAAATAATTAGGTGTCCATGATGCTAGGATTTTAATTTACATCGAATTTCATGGTTGTCTTTTAGCATTTCTGGTGCAGCCTTCGAAACATCTAAAAGGGATTTTTCTGCTGGAATAACTGAAAATGAGGTTTATAAAATAATATTTACATGAAGCTCTATATAATTTTTTATTTAGCAGTAGTTTATAGACTAGAGATCCACTTTGGTTTTGGCGCCCACTTAGATTAGCTGTTTGTTAATCCAGTCTGAATTAAAGTATAATTCTGCACCATACAGAGAGCTGTCTACAACAGGTAAGATATTGTTTATTGCAATTCTAAAAATAAATAAAAACACTTTGAACGATCTAAACTACTACTTTAGCTACAACCTTTAGCTCAGTTGAAGATTACTGTTAGACAGAATTCAATAAACATTGTCCACGGCTTCTTCTTGCTTTTACACAAAAACACTGTCAAACCACAGGAATGTTCTCGCACAGCTTCCTCAGAAAATACAGCGTCATGCTGCTCTTACTCTACGAGGGAACTCCAAGAAAAAAAAAAAAGTGTGACAGCTACTTTATCAACCTCTCTGTTGGCCCTTTAGAGATGATGGAAGCAAAGGGAGATTCACTTCAGAGAAGGAAGATACAGTGTTTCCTGTGTGTGCAGAACCTGGCAGGTGGAGAATGAAGTAAAGAAGTTAACGAGAGGACGAAGAGAGGGATGAGATGAAAGAGAGAAGGGCTCGTCTCCTTCTTACTGTCCCCTAAGCTTCTCAGGTAGTGAGGATGTTTCCTCTCAGCATGCCCCACTTATCAATAAGTCTGCTGGTTGAAAAAAAAAAAATATATATATATATATATATAAATTGAAATGACAGCCCTTTGCATTTTAATCTAAATGAATAAACAAGAAATGTCTTAAATATTTGAGGGCTGCCTTGAAGTGACTTATTGTTCACAGTCATGCAGACTGGCACGTCTGTCTGTGAGGAATCTGATGTTTGCTGAGGAGCTTTAAAGATTAGCTCAGGCATTTCTCAGCCTCACTCCACGGCCTCATTTATTGTTAATGAGCTATCGGGGGCGCACTAATTGTTTTTGCCTCAGAGATGACGGCCTGATGAAATAAAGATAAGGGAAGGAGGAAGAGATGATGAGGGGGAGTAAAGTTGCAGTTTAACAACAGGAAAAAAAGGACTCAAATCAGGATTTTTGAAATTATTTAAAGTGGGATTCTGTGAAATGAACAATAATTACGTTACCTGTTACAGATAACTTTGAGTGACTTCATTATGAACATTTTAATTTGAGGCAGACCTGTTTATTGCCCCATGCCGAAGGCAAAATTGCAGTTGCATTTTGCTTGTGCCGTTAGAAAATTATTTCATCAACCACTGGGCCAATAGTGAAACAGACAATAATCATCCTCGTGATTACTTGTTGGAGTAATTTCAAATCAAAATGGTCACCACAGCTAGTTACCTGATAAAACATTGTTTTTGTTTTGTTCACGTTCATTTAACAACCATAAAGTTGACTAAAACAGCCTTGCAGAGTTCAGGTACCTGACGAGTTCGTGACTGCACGAACGACAAGACCAAACTAAATGACTACAAGAAGTGTTTTGAACACAGACCTAAAAAAAATAATAAAAAAAAGTGTTCCTGTAAAAAGAGGTACTAAAAAGAATGTGGCTGAAAAGTGTGCTCATTTCACTTTGTTGACCAATGGCCGATGGAGGAAACCTGCATCCTGCTTTGTGTCTGCACTACAATAAACCACTGGAGAAGAGAAGCCAGAAGGATTGAAAGCAGTGATGGACGTCTGATTTCAAGAGTATGGAGGGCACAACAACAAAAGTATTTGTTCATCTTCAGTGTTACGATTTTCTCTGTATCAAAGTTCATAATAATCCAAGTTAAAAAAAAAAAAATCCAACAGTTAAATCAGGTCATCTGGATGGTTTCTTTTTTTTTTTTTTCTTGAGATGTTTCGTCCTTTATCCAAAAGGACTCCATCAGCCCAAGGAGTCACAACACACTCAGTCCCACAAGCAGCACACTACCATAAAGGACCAACAAGTTTGATGGTGATAAGATGGACTGAGGCCCACCCTCTCCCCCGTCGACTGCTCTGAGGCAGCCATAGCCAAAGTGATTCAAAACGTCAACGTTCATGAGCAATAATCCAGATAAAACATCCAACATTTGTTAAATCAGGTCATCTGGATGGTTTCTTTCTGGACGGAGTTGACGGGGGAGAGGGCGGACACCAGAAGCCATCTTATCACCATCAAACTGGTTGGCCCACTGTGTAAGTGTGCTGTTTGTGGGACTGTTAGCTGTGGCTCCTTGGGACTGATGAAGTCCTTTGGATAAAGGATGAAATGTGTATAAAAAAATAAAATAAAAAATAACCTGTCCAGATGACCTGACTGAAGTTAGATTTTCTCTGTAATTAACTCAAGCTCGGTGATGGAGGACTTTCAGACTTTGGCTGGGCTCTCTGCTTTAAGGTAAATAAGACTGAGTCACACCTCTTAACAAAACGCAACCATACTATTACTGTGTAGATACTAATACGCCTCAGAGCTTTCAGTTTGTTCATCGCTTCACTGTCGGAAGCAACAGTCACTGAAGTAGCTAAACATGCTAGTAGATATAATCTGCGACCACTTCTTCAGGTCGTCCTCCATCCCTCGTCCGCAGCAGTATGATTATATTGCCCTGTTTGACCTACGACAGGTGGTGTTCCTACATGTTTATATTAAATCCACAACTCTCAGAGAAACTACATGAGCTCGTACTGTTTGCACATAAAAAAAACGCTGGTTTCGGTTCATGCCGGAAGTTGCGCCCAAAATTCACGCAAGGCACCATGGGGGCTAGGAATAAAGTGGATAATGTAAACATTACAAAATACAGGTATCAAGTTTAAAAAAGAAATTAAAAAAAAAAAAAAATCACGCATTACATCATTTACATAACATGACCATTTGTTTCTCAAGCAGCAGGCTATATACATCGCTGAGGGAATGCTTAACCTATGATATAATCAATATTACCATTAAATCAATATATGGTGTTAACTGCTACACCTCAAGCTTATATACAGTATGAATGACAAAATATGTTTAGAAACCATGTTAAAACAGTTTAGCCTATTGGTTAAATACATTTGACTAGTTGCTGCTCTGCTCAGTAGACACACAAAGATCAACTGAACGTGGCTTCAGACGGTTCACGTCTGCAGAAGCTTGTTTGGGATCAAACCAGGGGTCCACCAGAATCACGTCTCCAGATGTGATTTTATGTTATTACTCACTAAATCACAACAGGTAGGGTTGAGAGCAGTCATTTTATTTACATCATTTAACTTCTGACTTACAATTAGATAACTTGATGGTTGGAGCTTTAACAG
The DNA here is from genome assembly GCA_031762415.1 of Simpsonichthys santanae. NCBI lineage: Eukaryota > Metazoa > Chordata > Actinopteri > Cyprinodontiformes > Rivulidae > Simpsonichthys > Simpsonichthys santanae. The sequence goes on from JARVLU010000437.1 coordinate 19,572,163, forward strand.
CTGCATCACTAAAGATCAATGTTGCCACAAATAACTTTTCAAGTCATTTAATTTTTTTTTGCAATTTTATTAATTCCCATATGCATTTCAGTAAAAAAAAAAAAAAAAAAAAAAAAAAGGTCATTTTTGTTAGATTGACTATGATAACCATAAAAACACCACCAAAGACAAAGAATATATCATAAAACACAGAATGCATGATATCTTCTACAATATGACCTTCAGTTGAGAGCTGCAGGCTGTACAGAAGATAACACTATATACTGTATACTGTATGTTGAAAATGATTAAATGAGTGTGGTTAAAAAAAAAACAAACAAACGAAAAAAACAAACAAGGACAGTATGTGGTCTGTACGGAGCAAAGTCATGTTGTCTTGTGAGACATATGGCTGCACCAGCTGGAGTTCGTACATTGTTGCAATGATAAGTGGCTTTTTCGTGGCTTGCCTCCTTTTTTATGTTCGTTCCTCTCCCATTTATTGCATGTTTATTTCCTGCCGCTTGGAATCGTTGCTGCCTAAAAATCAAACTGTTGTTGTGTTTAAACGCAGGCAAAGACAGAGGTGTCGTCATCTTAAGGCAAAACTAAAATTATTTGGTTAATCTGAGACTGTTTCAAATCATCAGACTTGTAAGAACAAAAAAAAAAAAAAAAAGAAAAAAAAAAAAAAAAAGAAAAAGGTATTTTTAGTTTTTAATTTATCCTGTTCAGAACCACGGAGCCCAAATCAGCAATACTGAGAATAATAATGGACATCATTCGAACAAATTCAGCCCTTTACGGGGCTATGAGCTTACCATACCCTCTCACCAACACTTACACCTCGAAAAACTGCTTCAGATATAATTTTTAAAGGGGTTGGTTTTGCGTTGATCTAAAAAGTATAAGTATAAACTATGCCAGGGTGGAGCGAACACCCATGTTAACAAAACATCAAAATACAGAGAAAGAACATGCTTAGTTTCAAAGAAAAACTCTAAATATGGCCCAGTTACTGTTTTTTTGTTTTGTTTTTAAGATGTGGATGATTTATGCTTACAGGCTTATTCTGATTCTGATGTAGAACTGCAGCCAGTGATGCTACAAAAATCCACCAATTCTCTAAAAACACAGATTTTCTGAGCTTTCACTTTCAACATGGCCACGCAGGGCCAGTTCAAATGCACCAAAGGACCTGACAGTCTATTAGTTTTGATAGTATGTGCTTGATTTTGTCAACCTCCTTGTTGTGCTTACAGATCTCTACCCTGTAGCCTTCATCAAGCTGAGATGAAATGTTTATTTTCCAAAACATAGCTAGTCGCAGTGCATTTTCCATGTGGATCCTAGATTGCTCATGCTTCCTTGCCTTTTCTAAAAAAAAAATACTTTAAATCAGTCATACACCTGAATGACAACTCAGCTGGGGCAACAACACTACCACCCTATCAAGAAAGCTCAACAGAGTTAGGCCTGTCGCAATAACAACATTTGCTAGGCAATTCATTGTCTCAGAAATTATTGCAATAAACGATAATATTGTGTGAAATTTGACAATAATTAATAATTGGTGGTGGTTGAAAACAACAAATTCAAATCCAGAATCTTCATTCAGAGAAGACACAGGGGCTGAAGCTAAATTACCATCAGACAGATTCGATTCAAAAGACGGTGGAGCGTCTGCCTGATGTTTCCACAGTAACTTCACTTGTTCTCATTTATTTCTATCATTTTAAGAAAGTACAGACAAAACAAAATAAATTGCTTATTGAAGGCAACACGGTAGAAAACACTGAAATTGTTATGGTGACAACAGACTCAAACAAACATTTCTGGTTGAAGTAAACAACTCTGCTCGCTCTGATTAAATACTGCGAACCTTAAATTTGGCAGGTTTGGAACAGATTAAATATTGATCCCCCCCCCCACACCCACCAACCCTTTCACATTCAGCGGCATGAATTTTAAATGTGGTGGCAGAGATGATGGCTGAAATTTTTACATCCTTTCTCGTTGAATTTTCTATGATGTGTCAAGAAACAAAGAAAAACAAACTTCTGTATATATAGTTTTTTATAACCCCCTAAGAGAGGGAAAAAATATTTTAAAATAAAACTGTGAACAAGACACATTTATGCTCCTCACAGTAAATATTGTTTGAAGGCAAAATGTATTTCAGCCTTGGACAATAAAAAATATGCTCCAAATAAAATAAATGTCTGGATGAAAACCTCCAAGGTGCCATTGAAGAGATAAATGAAGAAGTTTGAAGCAGAACTGAGTATTTTACCCAACAATGCGCTCATCCTTCACATTAAAGCACTTCATCTAGATGTCAGAGCTGTTAAAAACATTTGAATTAGTAACAAAAAAAAACCTTAAACTAAATCTTAGTTCTATCATTGCACCTGGGTTTTAGATGTCAAAAAATTTCAGATTGTGGTTTGTCGGCTGAAGAGGTCAAGGGTCACAGCAGAGAGGAAGGCTGGGATGCTCTTCTGGTGATGCAGATGGAGGGCCACCATTTCTTCAAGTGTTTTGGAGAACTCCGTTTCCATAAGTTGCATGGATCCATTGGAGCCCTGCATCAGATGCCAAAAAGCAAAACATCCAACAATTACACGTCAGTTTCCCAACAACTTTTGAAGATTACTTGAAGTTGCTCTTGTCTGAAGGGAATTGTCAAGTGCGCATCTGTGTGTGTTGTGTGTGTACACGATCACAGCGGGAGGGAGGGCGTCTAAACCTGTGTGGATTAATTAAAAGGAATGAGGAGCAGCTCGGGGCGATGGAGTGAAGGAGAAAGGGATGAGGGGAAATGGGATAAAGTAATTAAAGCGATGCAGGGAGAGAAGGAGGGAGCGAGGAGCAGAGTCCCATGACACGCTGAGGAGATAGAGACATCTGAGAAATGTCCTGTCGGTGTTTGTCAGAGACACCAATCTTTAACCAGGTGGACTGTGGGTCGTGAGAAAATACTGAGGACGGCAGTCGCAAGATGCTTTTGGACTTAAAAAATATAATATACAAACAGATTTTACAATACGGTTATAAAATTGCTCAGACTTTAACTAAAAGAAGTTAAAAGTGAGAGCCCAGCGGTGCATTGTCACAAATCTCTTCTGGGTAGAAGGGCAGGTTCCTGAACTAATGGCATTTAAAGCTGACTGCACAATGTTTAACTGGGGATGGAAATGTGGTATGAGAAGTGCTTAAGACGCACACACCCAACAGTTTTCTGTCTTTTTATGCCAAATGCACAAAAACTGAAATATAACACTGTTTTACAGTTAAAGGCAGTGAGAGGGAAACTCAACTTTGAAGGACACTGTTCATTTTTTTATTACACAGTGATTATATCAAATAAGACTTATAGCCTAATTACACGCACACATGCACGCACGCACGCACATACACATATCAATTCCTAAGTTAAAAATTTTTAACATACACTTCACCAAAGTTCATGCTCAATAATCCAGGTATAAAATCCAACAGTGTTCAGTCAGGTCATCTAGACGGTTTCTTTTTTTGCTGAGACGTTTTGTCCTTCATCCAAAGGACTTCCTCGGTTGACGAGGGAGAAGGCGGACCCTAGACCATCCTAGCACCAGCAAACAGTTTTTCCCCCACTATGGAGCATGCTGTTTGTGGGAATCAGTTTTGTTCGGTGGCTTCTCGGACTGAGGAAATCCTTTGGATGAAGGATGAAACAGTCCAGATGACCTGACTGAACACTGTTGGATAAACATACAACTATTTATGGTAATGTACTGGTTGCTTTTTTCATTTACAGTTTATTCATTCATTTTTTTTTTTTTTTGTATTTTTTTTTTTTTTTTGGCCCTGACTACAAGAAAATCTTCTGCACAGAAAAATGGTGATTGCATAAACTTGACTGCTTGTGTGTCTCAACAAATATGAAACAACTACTGTATCTCCTAGTCGTCCAGTAGCTTTGTGCTGCTGTAGAAGAGCTGAACTCCTAATGGACAGAGATCTGTTTGGTAATGAAGATAATCTAAGACTAAAAGGTTAGGCACTATCTGTTTTCTTTGTAATAACCAGGTTATTGTCAGCCGCTCTTGGATGCGTAGCATCATCTCCAATGGTTCTGTGTTGTTAGCTTTGTGGAAAACAGCACACACATCTGTTTGCAACAATCTGGCAGCCAAGATGCTCCAGTTTAGACATAAAATGGGATAGAATTTTAAAGCAAATAGTTAAATGAGGACTTCTGTTTGTTAAATCTTTACAATGTAAACAGTTTGAGCATGTAAAGTTGGAAGGAGTTATTCTCTTGTCTCATCATCAAAAGCTACAAAACAAAAAGGGGGACTGTTTATTGACAGGACAGGGGTATACGGTACTACAGTACAAAATAACTTGTGCTGCTCTAATCTCTACTGTGGGAATGCTATGACACCTCTCTTCTCCACCTTACTCCCATAAGATACACACATGTACACATTACCCCCCTTTGTGTTTCAGAAGATACTTAAAAGATGGTAACAAAAAATAAATAAAAAAATAAAAACTTGGCATGTGTTTTAAGTCTATTGTTTCATCTAGTTTGGGAATTTTGCATATGGGCATGGAATGCTAACATGTAACTAGAAACTTCATTAAGATATAAACACTTTTTTAAAAATCCTGATACTCCTGGACCCTTTAGAAAAAGTTTTCTGTCTACAGAAGTTCTCTGTCAAGCTGTGACGACACCAATACTTGTGCAAGTGACTAATATTGAAACATTTCCTTGATTATTCCTAAGTAGTCAGATATATACAGGGGTAACGGTGTTTTTGTTTAAATTATTTTTTTCTTATGGTCTTTTGCTTAAAAAATGTATACAGTCAGGAATTTAGACAGTAAATTAAAGGAAAAGAAGGATGACATGGAACAAAGGTCTTGAGCTGGATTTGTTGCGGCTCTGTGGTAAGCGCATTAGAATATTTCTTAGTGGTATTTCTAAAATTAAGTGTGCCTCCCAGTCTTGTTGGCAATTAAGAATAAATAACAATTAGCACATGAAAATCACCTGGAAAAAAAAAGAAGCCTACTCTGAAACAGTGTGCAAATGGATGAACATGTGGTCTAAAGGTGACACCAAATACCAGCAATAAAAACAACCATGAAAAGCTCAATTTCCAAGTGGGGTTATGATTAGTGTCACTAATCAATGAATCACTAAAATTAATGGCTCACATTAATTTATATGAGCAATAAAAAAACACTACTGGGAATCATTTCACACACAAACAGACTTTCATCACAGCTGTAAAGACACACCAGTTTTAAAAAAATGAAGCAGAGGAAAGCAGCGTTTTTGGCACCACTGGGGAAAAAAGTTTAATTCATTTGTTCTGCATAATTTTCAAGTTAGAAATGCCCCCAGTTTATTATCGCAAGTATTTTCTCATAGATCTACATATTCAGATTCTGAATATGATGAGTCAAAAAGCAGGACATGTTTTTTTTTATTCCTAAATCTAACCAAAATTCTATAGAGCTGTAGTCGTGTCCATTAGTTACAAACTCTGCAAATAGAAACATAAAGCAATATTTCGCTACTAAGTTGTGAGATGACAACTGATTTCCATGGAGGCTCAAAGAATCAAGTCCAACAGGTGTTGTGTCAAGTTGTTTGTCTGGTGTGAGCAGCCAAATGGGCAGAAATTAGTTGCAGTAAATGGATGTTGCTTGTAGAATTTTTTTTTTTTCTGTCAACCAGGGACGACTGAGGCTGAGTGGTTAGAGTGGTCGTCCTCCAATGCAAGAGTTGGGGGTTCGAATCCACCAGCAGTCACATGCCGAAGTGTCCCTGGGCAAGACACTGAACCCATCATTGCCTCTATGTGTGTCCCATCAGTGTATGAGTGTGATACAGCTCTGATCTGTCTCTTTAGAATGATTTGTTCAATTAGCTTTGTAGCGATCTAGTACTGTATTGATGGGTAAATGAGGACAGAGACTGTAGTGTAAAGAGCTTTGAGTATCTTGATCAGATAGAAAGGCACTATATAAGTACAGTCCATATTCTCGTAATATTACAACTTTATTCTTGTAATACTATGACTTTGTTCTCATATGACTTTTTCTCGTAATATTACAACTTTATTTTCATACGACTTTATTCTTGTAATATTAGGACTGTATTCTTGTAATACTATTACTTTATTCTCGTACAACTTAATTCTCATAGTACTATGACTTAATTCTTGTAATACTATGACTTTATTCTCGTACGACTTTATTCTCGTAAATTACATCTTTATTTTCGTACGGCTGTATTCTTGTAATTTACGACTGTATTCTTGTAATAGTATTACTTTATTCTTGTACAAATTTATTCTTGTAATACTATGACTTTACTCTCGTAAGACTTTATTCTCATATTATTACTACTTTATTTTCGTAATATTATGACATTATTCGCGTACAAATTTATTTTCAAAATGTTATGACTTTATTCTTGTATGACTTTATTCTAGTAATATTATGACTTTAATGTCGTAATACTATGACTTTAATGTCATATGACTTTATTCTCATAATAGTACAACTTTATTCATGTAAGACTATGCCTTTATGCTTGTTTTGCTTTATTCTCATAATACTATGAATTCATTCTTGTAATACTATGATTTTTATTCTCATACAACTTTATTCTCATAAATTACGACTATTCTGGTACTATTTTTATTTAGTAAATTACGACTTTATTCTCGTAATACTGACTTTATTCTCATAATACTAACTTTATTCTCGTACAGCTTTATTCTCGTAATTCATGCTCAATAATCCAGGTACCAAATCCAATAATTCTCAATCGGGTCATCTGGACAGTTTCTTTTTAATAGAAACGTTTCACCCTCACTCCAGAGGGCTTCATCAG
>JARVLU010000437.1:19656164-19670035 GCA_031762415.1 Simpsonichthys santanae
CGTCACTGGGGCGCGACGGCTGTATACGCGAAACGCTGTAAACCAAGTCCGCTGTAAACCGAGGACTACCTGTATATTGTTTATATCGAGCTAGTCTCAACTTATATCGCAAAAAATATATATATATCAATATTTAAAAAAATATTGAGATATCACCCAGCCCTAGTAGTTTTGTTTGTTGTTTTGTCCTGGGCTCATCCTGATGGTAGGAAGACTCCAGAAATGACAACAATATTCACATTTGTAAATAAAATCACTGTTTAATCACATACCCTTTGACCCCATGGCTGCTTGGAGGCTGTGTTTGCCCCAGGTTCTAACAATCGGGGGCTCGTCCGGGATTTGCACTCAGGACCTCTCACACCCCAACCGAGAACCATACTGCTAGACTCCTAGGAGCGTTCTCAATTCAGAACAATTCAATTTTGAATTTGACTAGGACTGAAGTGCCCTGAATGACTGGGAATCACAACAGATAAAGAATTGGGCCCCCAACACACAAACTTTGAGGTAAGAGCAAAGAGAAGGCCAAAGCAGAATCAGCTATATGAGCAACATACCTTAATCTTGATCACATGCTGTGAGCAAGAAGACTGAGTGGCTTGGAGACTTTGGCAAAGCTGTGAGGCTTCCTGATACTTCCTGATAACAAGCCAATCAAATGTTTAACTGGTTAGCATTACCTTACAGCATTCAGTATAAAGCTCAGTATACTATAACATTAAATGGCAATTCATGTCTCTGCACCTGCGTTGCAAATCAAGTTGCTCCTGTAGTTCCTGGTTTTCCAGTGTTTGGGCAGAAATTGTCAAGTCTTGGTTTTGAATCTTCAGTCTCAGCTCTCTGATATCATCCTTCAAACAAGAGATGGTCTGGAAACAGATTTATGAGATGAGCCATAGTAAGACACATACATAATAATAATAATAACCAGCGGGACAACCAAGTCTGTAGCTGTGCATGTATGTACCTGGTTGGCTGAACTCAATTTAGTATCTCGCTCCTCCAGCTTTTTGTTCAGAACCTCTAGGTTCCTGCGGAGAACCTGGTTTGCCTCCTCCTGCTCAGACAAGTTTTTTGCCGCTTCTGTCTCCCTCTCCTCAAACTTCTTAATTCGCCCCAGAAGTTCTTGATTTCGATCCACTTCATGCTAAACAATAAAAAAATGTTAACAAGCGGTAGTACATATGGAGGCTAAGAAATGAAAGAACAGTGAAGAAATTTGAAAATAGTAAACAGAAATGTAATCTGTAACTGTGTTATATGAATGTAAATAAATGTATATGCTCTGTACCTCCAAGTCTCGTGCACTGACAGAAGCTGCCTTCTCTAGTTCAAAACGAGCTCGTTTGTGACTCAGTTCCATCTGTTTCTTTTCTTGGTCTAACTGTAGGTAGCGGTGCTGAGTGTGAACCCTCTCTGCTGCATCTACCTGCTAAAACAAGGACAAATTAGTCAGTACAGTGGCCAGTTGATATTGTTTTTATAGCTTGATGGTATTGGTAATAATGGCAAAATATCTTTTTAATCATACCTCCAAGTTGCGTTTGTACTGACTTTGCAGGAACCCACTCCCCGCTGAGTGCTCTGACAGCCGCTGTGGATGTTCGGGGCGACTGATAAAGGTGTTAAATGACTTTAAAGTTGTTAACACGGTGATGTCATCTTCTAAATCCATTTCAAAGGGCTACTGGTGTTGCTGTAACAAGAGGTTCAATGTACTGTATAAGAAAAAGTACAGTGATGCAAGATGAAAAGTAGATACAGTACCTCAAGTCTTTAATTTAATTGCAGTAAATATAGATGGGGACTGTTGACTTGCTTGAATAATTGCATCACTATTAGCAGCTAAATGCATTTAATCTAAAAAAAAAAAAAACACTGATTTGGCCATAACATACTGCATGTTTATTTTTGATAAATTTCAGACAATTTATTTTCTAATTGTTTTGTCATACTAATTATGGATTTTAAGTAAGACATCAACATCTATTTTAAGATGTCTTGGATCAACCACTAAACTGGCAGCATAAATGATGTGTTAAAACATACTTTTACTGTATAAATTTTTAATAACTCTGACATCATGTGCTACACTCAAATCTTAAATGTTCCAGTGAGTAAAATCAACATTTTAAAAACGGCTATTAGCTAAAGCAGTCAGAGGCATTCAATAAAGTCAATAGTAAGAAATATCAGAAAATGCAAATAAATAACATTCATTCAACCAACATGCTTCAAGTCTGTTGTATCTTGCCGTCATTTAATTTGGCTTAAGAAAAACTGAACATGTTGATAGAAGCTAAATAATAAATAGCCATGTGTGAGAAAAGTGTCATTGGCTTCTTACTTAACAGTTTAAACAGAAAAATTGTTAGCAAGCAAGCAGCTTAATCAACAGCTAGTTGTGTGGGTTTTGTCGTTGTTCCATAGCGTTGAATTTAGTTCAATTGTGTTTTGGTCTGTGGATTACAAACTAAAAAAAAAAAAGTCACATTTAGCGTTTTGGACAATTATTCAAAACATTAAACATAGTCAGAAACATAAAATATCCACCAAAGCACTTCGCCTAACGCCATACCTCAGAAATGCTGTTTACAAACAGATGTTTGTTGCAGACAAGTTATCTCCACTGCTAGCTTGTTAGCTAGTAGCTGCGAGTCGCGATCGCGATGCGAATCCCTCCAGTTTTACTCAAAAGAGACGAGATCCGCGTAATATCGCGAGATTTTATGCAGCGCGATTCTTTTTCTTCTTCCCGGATGAGATACATGAAACATGTAAAATCAAATTGAATGTATGGCATTTCAATTAGCATACGTATGGCTGAAAATGTGATTGTAGTTTTTATACAGTTTATTTGTTTTAATTTAATGTTACTAGTTCAACACATGTAATTGCATAATTTTTCCAGCAGAGGGGAGCAAAAGAACATTTTCATGTTTCTTATTTTCCACCACATGAAGAATAAAAGAGCCAAACTGCAGACACAATAAAACGTCAAAACTTATTTTTAGACAAAGAATAAAATGATCGTTAACTATATCACTCATTAGTCTCTGAGGTAAAACACACTTTAAAGCAGCTGGCACAGCTGTAAAGAAGCAAAGCATGTTTTTATCTGATTGTTATTGACACTATAAGATGCATATGCTGAGACTTTGTTCAAAGCTTCTAAACATAGGTTAATTTGACCACCAGAAGTTGCTTTGAATAAAATACAGTTTTCTGTGCACAGTTTATTTCTACAAAATTACTGAATTTCTTATTGAGAAGCACTGAGAGCAATAAGTTCTGTAATGTGTCCATAAATATTACATTTCTGTATAAAGTTTCAGAACAATTGTATCAACTTGATGGCCAATATTAATCTCATAGAGGAGTTGAAGAACTATACATTAAAGTTAGTGGAAGCCACACAAAGATGTTAAAAAAGGAGAAACTGAGTGAAAGAGTGTGAATCCGTCTGAAAAGGTCAAACAGAAGACTTTCATCCTCAGGATGGAAAAATGGCTTTATGCGGGTCACCATCATTTTTTTTTCCTTTTTCATCTTTTCTCCTCCAAGAGTATTCTGACTATTTGTGTTCCTTCCCACATCTTGTCTTTTCCCCTTGAGCCCAAAATCTCCCACACTCAATAACTATTAACACTTTTGTCCTCTTGGTGTCTTTCTTTAGATGTCACAGTCTGACTCAGCTTCAATCCCTCCTCCATCTCCTGCAGCTTACCCCTTCTCTTTTTTGTTTTGGAGAATTCCTCTCCACCTCCTGTGAACACCTCGATCTTTGAGAAATGAGACAAAAACTCACATTCAAACGATATAAACACATGCAATGTGTAAGGAAGAACCTGCATATGGTCCCTTTCTCATCATCTATTAAAAAAGTTGAGAAATATATCACTGTATAGTTTAAACATTAGCAAACAAATGTAAATTTAAATGTACAATATGTAGAGACAGTTTTATATTGTTGAGTTACTTGAATTGGACGCAAACCATTTATACGCTTTTATTTAACAGTTTCACACTGATTATCAGCAGTTCAGACGTTTTAAAGCAGGGTTCTGTGGAAAGATAAACAGTTAATATCTTACCTGTTGTTGGGTTTCATTTTGAGCAGACTGAAAGACTAAAGACTAGTCCTTGCAAGGCCAAGACCAGAGTGGATTGTTGTTGTCTTCAAACAGCAATTCAAAATGTTCACAGCACATTTGTGCAAACGCTATTTTATAAACCTTTACCTTGTAGTTCTTAATGACACATTAATTCATTAAAACATTTGACCCAGTGGTTGTGTGGATCAAAGATAAGCCTTGTCATGTCTGTCATTTTAGACCAGAAGTTGAACATGTCAGACATACTGGACCTCTACTTTACAAAATAGACAGCTAAGATACTAAAAACAACTTTTAAAAAGACTGTGAGTTTGGGTTCCTATGAAAGGCTGATGCTAATAGCAGTTAGCACAAGTTGCAACAGTGTGTATGAAATATTTGACATTAAATTATACAAGTAGTTGTTATTAGAGTTGTTGTTTTTTTTGTATTTTATTTATTTATTTATTTATTTATTTATTTATTTATTTATTAACAACAGTGATTTGACTTGGTCATGATCTTGTTCAGATTAACCATGGGATTGAAAAACTTTATTTTTCTAATCTGAGGTCATTCAACGAACTATCTACACCAGGTAAGATAGTCATTCTTTTTGTTTTATACCATTATAGTCATTAGGTTTATTATGTGTACAGCACTTTGGTCCTATGGGAGTTTAAAGTGCTCTATAAATAAAGCTGGTATGGTCTGGTCTGGTCTGGTGTGGTATGGTATGGTATTATGGTATTATGGTATGGTATTATTTTTATAACCTTTCCACAGAACCCTATTTTAAAACCATGCCTTTAATTTAGCACATGTAATGGGTGATAAGAACAAATGTCTTCTTGAGTCAGCACATCTTTATTTTTCTTTTATACCACTAAAACAAAATGTGTTGGCTTAATAGATACATAATCTCAGAGGGAAAGATGGAATATTTAAAAAAGAATCAAAGCTGGAGTTTGTACAATAAAACTTTATGATTATGATGAGTTCATAAAATGCAAGGATGGACAAGATGGTGGAATAAAGATGAAAGGCATGAGAAACAAGGGAAAGAAAATCACTCGTAAAACAGAAACAGGGAAAGTTGATGATCAAATGAGGCCAAAATCAATAGTGCAGTGATTCTTTACTCTAATAAAGGACGACAAAGTCAATAGCTAATTCAGATTTTGTGTTTTCAGGCCTCTGGGAATACTTTAACAATATTAGTTTATGGATGTGCATCCTGATGTGCAAACATACATTGTAAGAGTAAAAATGATTTTAAATAGAAGTGCCCAACAAAGCATACCAGGGCCAGAATCAATGATGATACCAAATATGAAAAATGGTAACTAATGAATGAAAAAAGCACCCACGCTAGGAGAAAAAAAATGGAGCGGAAATGCAAATGTCATTACATTTTCTTGTTCATGGAGGCTTTTAAGCATTTACTAATTTTCTGCACTCAGCAGGTCATATGGTAACAGGCAATGTGTGCGTTTTTATCATCAATGAAGTTCCACATCCTTGGTGGGTTTAGCCCACGCCATTTCACAAGAGTCACTTTGAAAGACAGTGATTTGTGTTTGCAGCTCTGTGTCCATTCATGTGTGTGTGCATGTTGTAACCATGCTCCATGAGGCCCATCAGCTGGAATATGACCAGCTCCAATGACACATTTTAACAGCACTGTGGTTCGATTCCTCAAAAATATGAGGCATCAAAGACCAGAGCAGGTGAGTTAGGTGAACTGAAAGACTACAAAAACAAAAGCAGTGGGAGAAGAGGGATGCAGATCAACCAACGCTGATAAAAGAGAGGGAGAAGACAAACCAAAAGAAAAAGCAGGAGCCGTTGAGGTGATGACAGAAGACAGGTTGCAAACAGCATATAGTCTGTTTTATTCTGATGCAGTTGTGTGTGAACACTGAGAGCTGACATAGCAATTCCACTCATATAGTGTTTAAAAGACAGGTAATCATGCTTTAAATGAAGAATTCATAAAGGTCAACATCATCAAAGACTTCACGGACAACAAACTTTCTTATAACCTGCTCTTGGGCTTCCAGACTTTTATTACTAAGGTTGATCTTTTTTTTTATTTTATTTGCTTGGGCTGGATAAAGATATATATTTTTAATCAGTAAGAGATGTGTTGTTCAGAGAAGCATGTTCAAGCTTTGTCACTTGTTGCCAAAAGTCAAGTCAAGTCAAATTCATTTATAGAGCACATTTAAAACAGCAACTGTTACCAAACTTATCAAGTAAAAAAGAAAAAGATATAAATAAAAGCATTAAAAAAAACACATCAAAAACACAAACAAAATGAGAAACAATGGGATAATAAATCAGATCATACTGTGTTAAATGTCAGTGAATACAGGTGCATTTTCAGGAGAGATTTAAAAGCAGGGACTGAGGCCTGTCTAATGTTCAGGAGCAGATTGTTCCAAAGTTTAGGGTCCATGACTGAAAAAGCCAGATCTCCTCTGAGCTTCAGTCTGGTTTTTGATACAACCAAAAGCAGCTGATCTGATGATCTCAGCATGCAAGAAGGAACATATGGTTAAAGTAGGTCAAAGAGGTATGAGGTGCAAGGATATTAATGCACTTAAGGGTCAGTATAGGATAATTTTAAAAACAATTCTGACACGACCAGGAAGCCAGTGAAAGGAGGACAAAACCTGTAAAATTTGCTCAAACTTATGAGTTCCTGTTAATAGCCGAGCTGCATCATTTTGGATGAGCTTTAGATGTGTAAGGGACACCTGACTGACTCCAACATAAAGCACATTGTCCAGCCGAGTTGTAACAAAAACATGGACTATTTTTTCGAGGTCAGATTTGGTCAGCACTGACTTGAGCTTTGTTATCTGTCTTAATTGGAAGAAGCTTTTTTTAACAACAGAGTTAATCTGTTTATTGAACTTAAAATCAGAGCCTAAAACAATTCCGAGATTTGTTACAGACTGCTTAAGATAAGGCTGAAGAGAGTAAAGCTTTATGGGATCAGTGACAGCGGTAGAGCTAAGGCTGAACACAATGCCTTCTGTTTTCTGTTCATTAAAACAAAAAAATTGAAGCCATCCACGCCTTGATATCATCGAGACATTTTTAACATAGGGCACATGGAGCAGGAACTGTTGGCTTTTAAGGGCAGATATCTGACAGTCATCAGCATAACAATGAAGAAAGACCATATTTCCTCAGGATAGACCCCAAGGGGAGCAGATACATTGAGAACAGAAAGGGTCCAATAATTGAGCCTTGTGGGATCTCGCATGAAAGAGCCACTGAAGCAGATTAACTATAACCAACATTAATACAAAAACTTTTGTCACTCAGATATGAACGGAACCATTCTAATGCTGCACCCGTAATCCCAACTGAGTGTTCTAACAAAAGACTTAACATGGGCGATGTTGTTGCCTGATCTGAGACACATTGGCTTTATTACATTTTAGCTGAAAATGTATTAAAGTTAAAATAAAAAACAAAATACATAACACATAAATTTGATTGCTAATGACGAACCCTGGAAAAGCCTGAGCCATGGATTTGCAGTGTTAATAATTTGCAACCACTACAACCAGACTACCAGAAGTGTTAGAAGTAAAGTCTGGAAAGGAGCAGAAAGGAGCAATCAACGGCTTTGGAAAGAAAAAAAATGAGGACTCCCTGCTGAGTATTAAAGTTACTCAGAAAAGGTCACTGGGATGCTGAAGGAGTTCCTCCAAATATGCCATGAGCTCTACTGAAAGTCGTGTGATCGATGGGTGTGCGCAGTGAGGGGAGTTTTCACAAGTAGAAATTGAGCCCAGAGAGACTGTGATTGAGTGTGTATGTGTTCATATGTTCACTCAAGTGTGCATGTCAGGTGCATGTAATAAAGACCGAAAGACTTTCTTTTTCCTGTCTGCCTTTGTCATGAGCGCAGGCGTGTGCTCTCACACTTGTGTTAAGTCAGTCCAAATGAGCAGAAAGAAGTAAAAAGTTTCTTGTTACGGTGTTATTATGTTTGCCAAAGCCAACGTGTGATTTGTGTTTTTCTGTTTAATGAGGCAGGACTGTTATTTATGTGGCCCTCACTCCCACCACACTGACTGAACTCTGGAAGACTTGACGAAGAGACTGAGTATACGTAGTAATACAGTAGTCACCTCGCTACTTTGCAGTTCGACTTTGGCAAACTCGCTCTTTTGCAGATTTTCAAAGTAAGATCGTGCATGACACACAATTGTCAACTTTAATATTACTCACATGATTGGGACGGTACAGGATACTGTACAGTAAAAAGTTAACGAAAAAATAAAACACTTGGGACAGGCGCCGCCATTTTGTAGTTTTCTCTCAATAAGTCTAATCTGTATCACAGCTCAAAATGACTACATTTCCCAGAAGCCAACAATGCCCCATCCAGAAGCCCTATTGCCTGAAATGGAGGGAAAGTTTTGATCTAATCGGAAAAAGTTTGGTTCTTATTCATACAGTGACTTTGGCACCCAGCAGATGCAGAGAGCCACATGGAACCCACTGGGAACAAGACCAGAACTGGATCTCCAGACCCATCGGTGAATCTGACCACCTAGTCCACGAGGGCTTCCGAGTGGGGAGGTGCCATCCGGAGGTTCAGCGTTCTTTCCGGAGCCCACCAGTACTTAACCCATCCAGATTTGGACTCAATCTCGACCACCGTGTGGTCCCGTGCTGGCCATCTGAAGGTCCGGCTCCCTCCAAAAGCGTTTTGGTGCTCAAGGGCTGCAGAGAGCCGACCAGAACTGGCATGATAGGTACGGCAGAGAGGTCTGCTGGACTGAAACCGAGCTGCTGTTTCCACAGAGCTGATGAGGAAAATTTTGCAGTACTGTGCTGTATATGTACGTGTTGTTAAAATGATGCAGGTTTAAGAATTTAGAACATTGCAAGAATGTGGGAATAGTTTATGAAGCCTTAACATACTGTATACTGTATATGAATACTAAAATAAATATAACGTCCCTACTTTGCAGATTTTCACATTGCTGGGGGGACATGGAAACCAACCCTACGATAAACAAGGAACTACAGGTATTCCTCGGGTTACGACGGTCTCGTCTTATGACGTTTCGAGGTTACGACGCATCTCCCTTATTCACGTTACATGGTCACGTCAGTTTTACGTCGGTTTTACGTCGGTTTTACATCGGTTTTACGTCGGTTTTACGTCGGTTTTACAACGTTAAATGACGTCACGCGGCGGCGCAGCGGCGGAAGAATACAGTACGCGGTGCAGCGGCTGAGGAATACAGTACTGTACGGTGGAGAACGGCGTCACTAGCATCCCAGTAGGCCATTAGCCCTTCATTAGCCCTTTATTATGGCTCCCAAATGCAAGGAGGACTCTTCTGATGGTAGTGCATCGAGGAAAAGGAAGGCCATCACCATGGACTTACATCGAAAATCGGTTTACGTGCTCGGTAAAACAGGTACGTCACATGTATTTACTTACATTTCGACTTACGTCAAATTTGGTTTACGACGCCGCGTGAGAACGGATCTACGTCATAAGTTGAGGACTACCTGTACTGTACTGAACATATAATTTAGTTGTTTGCACATTCATTTTTTTACTGACTTCCAGTCTGATATATAATCCAGTGACACTTTTGTGGGAGTTTCATTAGATATGCTTACTGGTTTATGAGATATTTTGCTAACAAACATACAAACGAACACTCACAGAGCAATTATATTATTGGCAAAAAGGTGGGCGATAATCTACGTGATGTATAAAAACTAAGAATCAGCTAGATCAGCTACATAGTTTTGCATCCGTAGTCAATTAAGTGTAAATCTTAGTGTACATCTTAGATCCTTGTATACTCTTTCTTTATATTTTTGCATTTGAGTATATAATTTAATTCAATTAAGTACAATATGTTATGTGAATGACAATAAAGAACCTTGAACTTGAACCTTTTATTACTTATTAAGGAGCTTCATTTAGTCATGTTTATTCTGCATTATATTCACTCATAGATCTGAAGTCAAAACAGTGATATCTAAATTTGGAAAAAAGAAAAGGAGTCTTAATGGGGTCTGTGCAGTTTTCTGTCCTTCAATAAACTTTACATAGATGTCTAAACATGGGCTCTCAATGACTGTGCTCGGTAATCAGTGAAGCATGTAAAATCTCCTCTGGTGTTTTGTGGTCTGAGTCAAGAGGAACTCCTTCCTTCATGACCTTTGCAGATCTGATTGCTTTGGCTGGACACAGCACCGGTATAATAAAGGCTGACAAGTCCGAGAGTCACACAAGAGACGCAGGAGTGTGTGGTAGTGTTTGAAGGACAGATTCAGCTAATTTGAGCCCCGCATGTCTCAGACCGTTATGAATCAACACTTATGCACTTCCATTTTCTGCCTTAAAGCATATCTTTAGGATAGCACAAACGTAATAAGTGTTAATTGTATGAAGCAGATCTGGTTGCCATGGTTACAGTCCCACAAAAGCAATGGGACTTCTTAAATGAACGATTGATGATGAAACCATCAGGGCAGAGAACATCAGGAGGTAGATTCTCATGCATACCTATAAACAATAATAACAATTGAAAAGTAAGGTAAAACGCAAGATTTTTATTTTATAAGAAAAAAATCACAACAAACAACAAACTATTGAAAATTCGAGCATATTCCACTTCTTTTTTGTAGTTTGCTCTTTTTGCGTGTGATGACGAACAAACAACATTGTGCAACACATGAAATTAGAGCTTAAGTACATGAATTCAAATCTAAAACAAACAAAAATATTGAGTACATTTAGGTGAAAATACACAAAATGTATTCCTAAAATATCTAATAATAAATCTAACAAATCTGATTTAGGTCCTCTGGACAGATTCGTTGTCTATGAAACATTTCTTCTTTTGTCCAAACTCTTCAGTCTGAGGAGCTGCAACAAACTCAGTCTTATAAACAGCACATTCTCATAGTGGATCAACCAGTTTGCTGGTGCTCAGGCGGTTCCTGTAGTCCGCTCTCTCCCCCGCCTCCAGCTCAAACTCTCGAACTAGTTTGAGGCCATCCTGGCCAAAGAAGTTCAAGATACCCTGATGCATGCATACAGGTAGTCCTTGGGTTACGACGGTCTTGTCTTATGAGGTTTCGTAGTTACGTCGGCATCTCCCTTATTCCCGTTACGCGGTTACGTTCGGTTTTAAGTCGGTTTTACGTCGGTTTTACGTCGGTTTTACATCGGTTTTACGTCGGTTTTACGTCAGTTTTACGACGGTTTTATGACGTTAAACGTCGTAACGTGGCGGCACAGTGACGGAAGGATACGTACTGTATGGAGTACGATGGCGTCACTAGCATCCCTTGTAGGCCATTAGCCCTTCATTATTGCTCCCAAAACGCAAGGAGGACTCTTCTGATGGCAGTGTATCGAGGAAAAGGAAGGACATCACCATGGACTTACGTCGAAAGTTACGCGGTGCAGCGGCGTAGGTACAGGTACATCATATGTATTTACATACGTTCCGACTTACGTCAAATTCGGTTTATGCCGCCGCGTGAGAACAGATCTACATCATAAGTTGAGGACTACCTGTACAGTGCTTTTATTTACAGTGGCTAATCAAACAGGAACCCTGTGGAGCAAGGAGGTGAGTTCAGGTCTAGATGGAGACTTGGGGGTTTATGCTCAGAATGTTCAAGGTCCTTACTGGGAGATGGTGGTTGAAGGCCTGGGTTCCTGAATTCTTTGTAGCAACAAGAAAGTCCAGAAACCACAAGAGAGCTTGTGGTTGGAGACACAGGAGGGCAGCTGAAAGGGGCACAGGTGAGTTCCAGAGTTCACACGGAGATCCGAGGGTTCAGGTAAGTCTCGGGTTGCTCACTGGAAAGATCATAAGACGCAGGTAAGTAATCGCAAGGCTCAGTAGATACACAAGGGCCTGAGAGCACGAACCATAAGCAAGGGTAATGCTCCAGCGTTGAAGTCCTCTCAGCATCATCTTTACATACGCCCAGGATTCTCATTAGCGTATATTGGCTGCAGGTGTGGCATCCTCTGGTGCTCGAATGCTGGAACTATGACACCAACAAAATAAAGTCAGGTCCTCTGGATGGATTCTTTTTGTTGAAAAATTGAGTCCATCAAATATTTTTACCTGCTTCTTCTTGTTCGGGTCGCGGGGGGTCACTGGTGCCCATGTCCAGCCATCACTGTGCAAGAGGTTGGGGAACACCTGGACAGGTCTCCAGTCCATCACAGTGATACGTAGAGCAAAATGAGACAAACCACCATTCACACCTAGGGACAATTTAGTGTTTCCAATCAGCCTAACATACAAGTGTTTGGTCTGAGGGAGGAAACCGGAGTACCAGAGGAGACCCAAGCAAGCACAGAGAGAACATGCAAAGTCCACCCAGAAAGGCTCCCGGGCGGGGTTTGAACCAAGGCGACCTGCTTGCTGAGAGGCAACAACTCCACCAACTGCGCCACTGTGCCGCCTTTTATCAAAAAAACCTCTTCAGTCTGAGGAGCTGGTTGATCCCCTATTAGATCCTATTTATAAAACTGAGTTTTCACGTAATCCCCAAAATCAGGAAATGTGAAGGACGTCATACAGAGAAGCTGTGTGCAGAACTTGGAGTCTGGCTTACAAACATCACGGCAAGGATCTGCCTTCGAAGACGTCAAGAATCTGCCCTACCACTTTTTTTCCGGTAAACAAACAAACAAACAAACAAACAGGACTACCTCTGTGAAGTTAGCTATCATAACTTTCATATTATTTATGTTATAAAGGCAACTTATTAAGTGACATTAAATCTATTACTTGTAAAAATATACCAATGTAGTTACATCATTTGGGTGCTTCATCAGCTTCCTAATTTTATTTCTCCTTGTGGTTTATCTTTCATTTTTTATGTCTCTTGTGTTTTGGTTCACTCCCTGTGTTTTCTTGCCACTTCTCATTTTACCCTCGCTCAGCCTCCTCAGTCGTTCTTCAGTCTTACACCCATTTCCAATTAGAGATCACCCAGGTGCTGCCACTTTCCACTCATCCCCCATATTTAAACCATTTCTGATTACTGCTCCAGTGGTTCATTGTCTTGGTTACCAGCCAGATGTCTCCGTTCTTCTTTTGGTGCCACTTTGTAAGTCTTGCTGCCTCGCCAGCCTTTTGTTGTTGTTTATTTATTAAATATGTTTAGTTTGCCTAAGCTCCTTGTGTCTGTCTGCATCTGGGTCCAATCCCTCCACTGACTGTGATAATAATCACAGATGCAGTTTTAACACATCATGTGCCGTTGCTAAGCAAAGAGCAATAAAAAGCTTCAAGAATTATATACAGTAAATTTTTGTTGTCATTTTTATTATTTATTTTATTTATTTATATATTTTATATTTGTGAAGGTTATTTGTGTTTGTGCTGCTACTTTGTGTGGCTGTGCCTACTTGTCCCTGTGCCCTTAATTCTGAGTAATGTTCCACTTTCACGATCCAGCAGTGGGTTCATTTATCATCAACCCACTGCCGCATGAAGCAGTTTCTCTTCAGACTGATTGACAAAGCTCTAAGGAAGAAAAACAGAAGAAACCACAGCAGACAATACAAGCACATGAACAGTCAACTTTTTAAATTCCAAAACTGAGATGAGCTGGTCTGGGAAGCTCAGTCCTCACCTCCTTCCACAGGTGTGCAGTGGAGAGGATCCTGTGCTCCAGCATCAACATGTGGCATGGAGGCTGCACAGCTGCAGAAAGAAAAGCTCTGCAGAGAGTGGTGAA
>JARVLU010000437.1:19692108-19708500 GCA_031762415.1 Simpsonichthys santanae
AAAATCCGGACTTACGGCCGCCACGTGGGATGAGCTCCGGTTTACGTTCAAATCGGGTTACGTTCAATGCGTAGGAATGGAACTCGAACGTAAACCAAGGACTACCTGTATACATAAAACAAAGTTATTTTTTTAAACTAGAATTAAAGATCATAGATTTGAACGACTTCACTTTGGAGGAATAATTTAATTCTGAGTAGTTTGAGGAGCTAATGATTAGTCTCAACAGGCCCAAGTGGCTCAAAGTGACTGAAGTGGATTGCTGCCCCTTAAAACAATTATGATCTCAAAAGTTGCATAGCAGTTTGTGGAATATATATATATTTTTATTTTATTTTATTTTTTTTTACTTTTACACCACTCTCACTTTTGAATGCATAGTTATTCTAGCAGAAATAATTTTGTTTTCCTGCTGGAACAACCCTAGGTTGCACCAAAAGTGCCACAGCGTACTGCTGCTGTTAATTGCTCTTGGAAAACTGAAGATGTTCCAAGAGCAATCTAAAACAGGTAAGATGTTCATAGGGAACCCCACTTCAAGAGATCTGAACAATTGCTTTAAATGCTACTTTTTTAGGTTCTTATTGTCCCGTTTTCTCCAGGTTATATTACAAAAACAGTCTTCCTGCAAGGCAAATTGCTATTTAAACATTTGAGGTTTGAGAAGGAAACATTTCTACCTCTCCTCCTTCTACATGCTAATAAACAAAATTACTCGGAATAAGTTGACAACAAAATACCTGTTAAGACCTGAGCCAATTAAAGTGTGAGTTGCTGTGGCTCAGGTGAAACTCTGTCCACTAATTGCAGAGTTGCATTGTGATCCTTGGCCCCTCCAGGATTCAGTTTCTTTGAGCAAAGCACTCTTCATTCTGTTTTACAGTGCACACAAATACCACCTGCTCCTTGTCTATTTAAAGTCAGCTCAGAGGGCTTCCCCCTCTAAACAGCTGTGCGTTGCTCCTAGTGACAGGAGCATCTGGGTTGGCAGTGTTTCCACTAATATCAGTCATCAATCACACAAGATTTGAAGAAAAAAAAAAATAATAATAATAATAAAGGGTTCTTTAGAAGGAGTTTCTTTAACTAGCAGCTGAGTTTTCTTAAAAACTGCATTTGTTGGACACCAAATTAGTCTTTTTACTATATAAACAAAAACCTCAATGAAGTCTTCAGTCTTTAATACAGATCATAAAACTAAAGCAGACTTGTGCTTAAAAACATATACCGGTATATGCACAGGAAATTTTTCAGCTATGTGCAACACTGACCAGGAACAGATGGTATCAAGCGTTAAAAAGAGATGGAGAGCGTCTAAATCCCTTTTTTGCTTAGAACATTTATAAGTAAAACTCTGTGGTGAAGCAGCATTTTTAAAGTCTGGTATTAATGCCTAATATTTATTGGATCTTTTAAAGTTTTTTGATATATTGGTAAAACATAATGTCTATGTAAAAAAGATAGAAAGAAAACAAAAGCAGCCACAAGGTAGCACAAGCCAGTGTACTATATCTTTTGTGCATGTTCCAGATGATGAGGGTTGTGTCGAGAAGGGCATACGGCATGAAACACGTCTGCCAAAAAAATATGAGTCTGTCCAAATGCCACCATACCAGATTGGTTAAGGCTTGGGTTATAAATGACTGCCACCAGTGCTGTTAACAAAAAGGACGCCTGTGAAAATTGTGCTATACTGTTAGTTGAACACCACAAGGAGGGAAACTTGCCAGAAGACAGAGAGAGAAAAGACAGAAGTGTGGGACTGAAGTTGCAACTCTAAATGTAGAAACAATGACGGGCAAAGGTGGATACTGGCTGACATGATGCAGGGAAGGAAGGTAGATGTTGTATTTGTCATAGAGACCAAGTAGAAGCTCTCAGCATTGGAGTGGGTTTGAGCTATTCTACCAAGGTGTGAATAGGTAGAAATGGAGTAGGGGTGGTCCTGAAGGAGGAGTTTGCATAGAATGTAGTAGAGGTGAAAAGAGTGTCAGATAGGGTGATGTGTAGAAGTAGAAGGTCTGATGTTGATAATACCCTATAAGTTGGTTAAAAATAAAGAAAAATCCTGGAGGATCTAGATGAAGATATAGAGAGTATTCCCAGGGAGCAGATTGGTGATCAGAGCAGACCTGAATGGACATGTTGGTGAAGGAAACAAAGGAGATGAGGAACTAGTGGGTAGGTTTGGAGACCAGGAAAGGAACCAGGAAGTATAAAAGGTGATGTATTTTGCCAAGAGAATGGAAATGGCTATAGTCAACACCTGTCATTCTCCGATCTACTACGGAAGCACGATCCGTAGTGTAGCTCATTTATGCATGCGCTAAAAAGAATACATCTGGGTCGCACTGAAAGGAAAGGAAATTGTAATTCCATTTATAAATAAGAATTGTTTTAATTTACTTAGAAAAGTATGTGCTCTATCTCCGCTAATTTACGCCACTCGTATTTCTGTTAAAATCATTGACACATTTACGTCACGGCTAAAATCATATGCAGCTTCTCCACTATGTGGCGCTGTTTCACCATGGAAATAATTCATTCTGTATCTAGTGATGTAGTAGTACTCGAGACCGGTCTTAGTCGAGACCGGTCTCAAAACCACTTTTTGATGGTCTCGGTCTCATCTCGTACTCAACCGCATTTGGTGTTGGTCTTGTCTCGGTCTTGGACATTGAGGACTCGGGATTTTATTTCAAGACCAGTCAAGACCACAACTGGAAATGTCACTAAATTGCCAGAATATTGTCCAGTTTATTTGTTTTACTGGATGCAAAACGTACTGGTTCAAATCCAAGCAATAATGTGACTCATTGCTAAATACTGTACAGTTTTTGTTACTGCTGTCACGCCCACCGGCGTTCACTCGCACGCATCACTCCCAGTGTTGCCCGATTGGGCAGTTTACTACCAATTGGGTGGTTTTCCTTCTGATTTTGCTGGGAACTCTGGGAAGATTTTTGTTGGATTGTTGCGTTTTGCCACATATCGTTAAATTACCTTGGCTTGTACTGATGTGCGTTCATGTTCAAACAGTAAATATACTGTAACAATATATTGATTGGGCGGATTTTTGTCTTATGTGGCGGTCTTTAACAGATTTTAGGGCTGGAAAACCTCGACTCTATCTGGCAACACTGGTCACTCCATGAAAATGAGAAGTGATTGTCTGGGCACGGGAGATGTCTGCCATATCATCAGTTATAAAATTTGCCTATTTAAATCACAAAGAATATAGTTGTAACTACCGGTAATGTAACTACTGTATGGTTATCCTTGGCCTTGAGTCCAGACTTATGAAGAGTTCTTCCACTGCAGTTTTTTTAAGGCTTGGCATGTGATGAACTGCTTCCAGTTTAACAGTTGTGTAGCTTTATTGTTGAATCACATGAAGTTCGGCCACTGAATGTCTGATTTCTTTATGTAGCTTTGAAAATTTATAAAAGCTGATGTATTCATTCAAAAGCAAACAAAGTTGCAGTATGTAACTGTTATAAAAACATTTTTATAATAAAATTTTATATATTATTTATTTTATTTGAGGTCTTGGTCTCGACTTGGTCTCGCCTTCCCTCGGTGTTGGTCTGGACTTGGTCTCGGATCCTAAAAGTCTTGGTCTTGTCTCGATCTCAGTACAATCTTGTCTTGGTCTTGACTTGGTCTCGGGCTAGGTGGTCTTGAGCACAACACTACCTGAGGGAGATTGGGGACCGTAAGGTGGAGACAGGGGAGTATGGCCAGACAGCATGGGATGGTTGTGCAGAATGACAGTTGTTGTGAAGAAGAGAAAAAGAGTAAAATCTGAGATTATCAGATTCATACAGGTACAGTATATTGGTAGAAGGATGTTTATAAGTGTAGCTGCCAGGAATAAGACAAAGAGGAGGTACGGTATTTGAATTAAGTTAGAAAGGACATGGAGGTAGTTGGAGTGAGGGCAGAGGGTGATGGAGGAGGATGACTCTCTTTGGCAACCCCTGAAGAGACAACAGCCAAAAGAAGAAGATCAACTCTTTGCAAAATATCTGTGCCATCATGACTAAAAACATAATCCTTTCAAAGTCAAAAGTTTTTCTTATGCTGGCTTTACTTAATATTTGATCTTATTTTAGACTTTTCTCTTGTTTTGCCATCTTCCTTTTGTGTTAAAACTCAGAATGTATGTTTAGTCGTTGAAAGGAAAAAGATGTATTCAGACTAATTCTTGAAAATAATTTTAAGTGAAAATTTTACAAAATATGATCAATTAAAATAATCTGAAAAAGTTAAATCTATATTGGTATTATTATACTGTTCTGGGATGTATTCAGAATCCAGCTTTGTGTGTTTTCTGAGATTAAGTCTGTGTGGATTTAATATGCAACAACCCTCCCCCTCTGGGTGTGCTCTCTTCTGTTAAATAGCAATTTTTGTTGCTATTAGGGGGAAATGGCTTCAGTAATGAATGAGGATGAGAAAGAGCCAGTTGTTAACAAGACTTTTATAACAAAAAGTGCAATGATGCAAAGAGAAAAATGATTGAAATAGAAGACGGGCAGAAAGGAAGTACGATAAGGAAATGGGGGATAAAACAGAAAGAGGATGTAGTGAAAAGATGGAGGAAATCAGAGGAATTGAACGCTTGGAAATTGAAAGCGCTCGTGATGTGAACTGCTTTGTTATGAGCCCCCAGGATATTGAAACAAGATAATGAAACTGTGTGTGTGTGTGTGTGGGGGGGGGGGGGGGGTCTTGGTTGCATATGAGTGTGGCAACTATACAAGGTAAGCGTTAAATATTACATACACTTGTAAACTGACAAGCTCTGATGAATAGCATTAAAGGTTCAATGAAAAAGTTGAGTAACTGAAATCTTGCATGTTGTAGATAGTTCTTTCAATGACCTGAGTTTGGAAAAATAGTGTTAACTTCTGAATGAATAGATGAACTGATGAATGTAGCACCCCTGCTGCTGCCTGAGATCGTTCTGTAGAAATATCATGATGTGTCTGCTGGAATAACTGGGTAATGTAAAACTGATTGTGACATAAAGGTTTATAAAATTGTTTGCACGAATTGCTATGGCACTTTTGAGATTGGAATGGATTTAAGACACCAGCAGTTCACTTTACTTTGCCTTGTTGAGACCATTGGCATTAGCTTGTCAATCCATCCCAAATCCAGTCCAAAATCCAAAGACTATCCCAAAGTCTTGGTAGTAGACCCAAGGGTGCAGGGCAGCAGATATGCAGGCAGGCGCAATTCCAAAAAGTCTATAATCATTAACAAGAAATGCAAAAACATACATATAACAGAATAGGTCATAGGTAATAAAAAGAAAGACAGGACTGGGAGCATGCTTGGATCTGAGAGCTAATGAGTAAAACCAGGGAACTTGAATCTACTGCTAGGAGTGATTAGAGATTGGTGAGTAGATTACAAATTGCTAACAGGTGAGTACAACAAAGCAAGACTGAGTAACTGAGGGAAACTTTAAGCAGGAACATTTATCATCCATTAATCCATCCATCTCCAAACTTATTCATTGCTGGGTTGCAGAAGCAACAGATTCAATAGAGAATCCCAGACGTCCTTCTCACCAGCAACATTCTCAAATCTTGATGGGGATCTCAAGAAGTTCCCTGGCCAGAAAGGATATATGATACCTCCAGCATGTTCTGAGTCTGCTCCAGAGTCTCCTTCCAATTGGACGTGCCTGGAAAACCTCTAACAGAGGTGTCCAGGAGGCATCTATGCACAAACCACCTCTACAAACTCATTTCGATATGGAGAAGCAGCAGTTCTACGCCGAGCTCCCATTAGAAGACTGATATCCTTACCTTATTTCTAAGGCTGATCCCAGCCACTCTACAAAGGAAATTCATTTCAGCCGCTTGTGTTCAGGATCTCGTTCTTTTGATCATGATCCACGCCTCATGGCCATAGGTCAAAGTTTGGAACAAAGACAGACCAAAAATACAGACACATGAAATTGTCCACCTGAGGCAGAGACACATCCCTGACCCAGTTTCCCATTAGAAATGACCTCAATCTTAGAAGAACTGACTCATGCCAGCTGCTTTACATTCAGCTGCTAATCGCCACAGCACACTCTGACGGTCATGGCCTGAAGAGGCCAATGAAACCTTATTATTTGCACAAAGCATAGACAGGATGTTGAGATTCTCAAACTTAAAAACCCTCCTTTCCATGACTGTGCCTTGAGATCTTGTCCATGAACAGCACCTGGCGTGAGCAGAAACATGGAACACAAAAACTGACTAAGGATGTTCAATAATATGAAAAGATTGGCAGAAATACTAATAAATACATTCAAATACTGTACCAGGAAAAATTTAACAAGTTTACAGAAACAAGAACAACCTAATTATTATATTGTTTATAATTGTTCCCCTCAGTTTGAAAGATATGAACGATCCCTTTAGTATAGGAAGTGTCTGGAGCTGCTTGGTAAATGGGAACCTTACCACTGTTCCCACTCTAACAGAGTCTCTGAAGGAAAATTTTCATGTTTGAAGATGTTAAAATGTCAGAAACTATAAAGGCCTCCAAAAATACAGTATATTTAAAACTAAAATTTTCCATTTGTTTTTAATTTTGTCTGGATTTTTGGGGGCCCGTGAAGGCCACATTGTCTGTCACATAAATTTGTCATCTGATTTGCAGATGCTGTTGGTGGATTTTTTTTTTAGGGGAAGCAAAGGTCAATACAATGTCTTTGGGCACTTTTGTGAGTTTCTTCCCTCCACATGGACAAATGGAGTTCAGCCATTATGCACATGTTGGTCACATTGACTTTGAACCCAAAATAATTAAACGAATGAGATTTTTTTTTAATGGAAAGATCAATGTCTGAATACTGAAAAACTCTTCAGAAGCAATTAAGATGTTTCTCACGTTTGTCATAAAAGAAGACAAAACTACTGATTCTGGGATGCGGCTCAAGACCAGGATTTGTCTTTTAACTCAAAAACACGAATTTGCAAAACCTGAAAAAAAATATATAAATCAAACCTCTCTTTAAAATACCACAACTCAAATTATGAGTCATTCAGAGAGATGTTTACAGTTTGCATATAATGCTATTTATTAGGAGGTTTTTGGCCACGTGTGTATTCATCCCCTTCTTATGAACAGGTTGAAGGACACAGCTACTCTTTGTCTTTTACTGACTAAATATTCTGCCATCAATTCACTAATTATCAGTCCATTTAAGTTAAACATTCTTTTACCTTTCCTGTCATCTTTGTCTAAAACAAAGTGTAAAATGAACCTCTTCAACACTTTCCTGCACGCCTTCCTGCATAATAATCCACTGCATGGCGGTACTGGGTCACCTATATTACAATGTCCATTTATTTCAATAAAGCCTTATGGTACTTTGTAAAAGTGTCACGAAACAGTCTACTGATTTATGTTTGAAGGAAGAACTTTTGAAATTCTAAGTTAAAAACCACAGGGCAATACAGTTTCACAGTATGGGAAAAGGTGTTTGCAGGCACCCCTCAGTCTTTCTTTTCCATGCGTTCTGTAAAATTATTAAAATCAAGAAAGTTTTCTTAGTTGTATGTCACTTTTTAAAGATGTGTTACAACCATCCTCAACCCCTGTCAGCCATTGTTTAGCTAGCTATACTGGTTTGAAATTAGCAGGGGAGAAATGCTTCTCATTTTGCCTGCAAAACTACAATTCAATATATTATAAATCATATGGTTTTATCTGCAATGGTATGGCAACTAAATAAAATATAGTCTTGGTTCAAAAAAGGACGTTCTTACCTCAAAATCCATGTTTTCTTTATTGAATCTGCAAGTGCCTGTTTCAACCACCAGGGAGATCATGTGACTCCTATCTTATCTGTGATTGGTGGAATGGTGTTACAACACTCCCCATACAATCTGGTCTGCCCTTTATAAGAAGTTTGTGATCTTAATTTACAAGTTTGAGGTTTTTGTTCTGTTACCCAGATTAACCAAATTATATTTTTACACTTTTTAAATTTGCATCAATTGACCATGAGATAAAGATAATTGATTTTAATAGTGTAATATTTAAAACACTCAACAACTTGTTTGCAAATGTAGAACATTTTAGGAATTTCTGAAAGTTCGATAGCCATCAAAATAACCTTTATTGTAAACACACATGAGCTACTGGTGGAATATGGAGGAAGCTGCTGTAAAAAAAAAAAAGAGTTGAATATGTATATAACAGAAATCATTTAAATTTGTTAAGATTTCTTTACTTTTATCTTGGTTAAGATGTGGAATCAGCATACCAACTTTTCCTGTCTGATTAATGAAAATTGTGAAGGTTTTCTTCAGGTGGCTCCCTCCTTCAACATTTTTAAAAGAACAAGTGCGTCTAATAACTGAATCCAGATCCCATTAAAATTGAATCAAGCTCCAGCGAACATAAGAAAAAGATCATAAAGCTATTGTCTGTCAGTTTCAGACCTCCTATCATTCAACATGACCTTATAGATCAGGACAAGTTGTACAATCCCTAAACTCGAGTTTTTCTAAGAAAAGCTCGGTCGAACTGGTGAATTGTGAACAGATCCTGGTGGGGTGGGGGGGATGGATACCTTAGACGCCAGCCACAAAAACAGTTTAATTTGTTTTCTGAATGCAATGCATAATGCATCAAATTCAGGATACATAACATTGCAAATAAAATAAACAAGAGCAGCCATATGCGATAAGAGAAATTGGATATTTTGGATGCAGTTTGATGCTGCACCTCCTTGTGTTTGCTGTGAGGACAAGAATGTGATTAGCAGCTTGATGTCACAGCGATTCATGGTATTTACCACCTTTGACTTTCACACAACTGGAAGCAGCCTGAGGGTGCATTCAATGGTGTGTGTGGGTGTGTGTTTCTTG
This sequence comes from Simpsonichthys santanae, assembly GCA_031762415.1. Classification (NCBI taxonomy): domain Eukaryota; kingdom Metazoa; phylum Chordata; class Actinopteri; order Cyprinodontiformes; family Rivulidae; genus Simpsonichthys; species Simpsonichthys santanae. Next base: position 19,700,997 of record JARVLU010000437.1, read on the forward strand.
TTCTTTAAAAGTAAAACCTATTTCAGAACCCTGCTTTTGTCTCTCATTCAGCAAAATATGTGTTGGTTTAGAGGCAATTTCCATTCAGTTTATTTACGTAGCACCGTCACAACAGATGTTGTCTCAGGGCACTGTCTAAAAACATTTGCATAAAAAAGCTAATTAATAAAAGTTTTCCATCTAAGAAAGAGCATATTGCGTTGAATCTTCACTTCGTCACAGTCCCATCCTGAGCAAGCACAAAGGCAACAGTGGAAAGGAAAAACTCCCTTTTAACAGGAAGAATCTTCCAGCAGAACCAGTCACAGGATGAGTGCCCATCTGCTTCTACTGGCTGGGGATTGAGAAGACAGGAAGGAGAAACAGACAAACCTAGAATGACAAGCCCAGATGTAGTTTCTTTTGGAAGAAAGACAAAAACACATATTAAAGATAGAAATGAACAAACAGTGTGCAAGTAAAAGCAGCAGAGAGAGGAAATGTGGTCCATTTGTCCTCCAGTGGTCTAAGCTTATAGCAGAATAACTGAGGGTTGATAATTGCAAAACAATAGCAATAGTCCAGCCTAGAAATGACAAATACATGGGCCAGTTTTTCTTCATCATTTTTTAACAACATGTTTCTAATCTTAAAGATATTACATAGGTAGAGGAAAGCCCTAATGAGTATCATCAGTAAAACAATGAAAATGTATCCCATGCTGTTTAATAACTTTACCTAATGGAAGCATACATAAGGTAAAGAGTATTGGTCCAAGCACTGAACCCTGAGAAACTCCATGACTAACTTTGGTGTATGAAGGTTTGTTATTTACATTTGCAAACTGGAATCTATGAAAATATATATGATTTAAATCACTTTAGAGCTGCTCACCCAATATCATCTTCCAGCCCCTGTAATATAATATTGCTATCAGATGTATCAAATGCAGCACTGAGGTCTAACAGGACCAGTGCAGACACATGTCCATTGTCAGAGGCCATGAGAATATTATTAGTAATGTTCACCAGTGCTGTTTATGTGCTACGATGAGCTCTAAACCCTGAGTGAAACCCCTTAAACAGATTAATTCCGACCAGATGTTCACACAATCGATTTGCAACTGTTTTCTCAAGAAATTTTTAGATGAATGTTAGATTAGATATAGGTCTATACAGTAGACCCTCGCTACTTTGCGGTTCGTTTACCAAGGACTCGCTCTATCGCGGTTTGCCAAAATAAGATTGGACATGACACAATTGGCTGACTGATGGATCAGCATGGTTTTTTAAATTTAAAATAAATTATTTAAATTTATTTAGCACCTGCTGCAGGACACTGTAATAAGTTTCCCACCGCAGCTGATCAGCTGATTTCTGTGCAGAACGGAGAAGTGGGCGTGGCCAAGACCACTTTCAGGTGGCTGACAGCAGGTAGTGAGTGACACTTGGATTGAATTATGATGGTAAGGTAGATACATCCTGGATCATACATGAAGTTGAGGTTTAATGAAAACTAAATCACAGTACAAGTTTAATAAAGAGATTAACTCTGTTTTGCAGAAAAGCTTATTCCAGTTAAGGCAGATAACTAAGCTAAAGTCAGTGTTGACCAGAATTGACCTTGAAAAAAAATAGTTAATGCCTTCATTACAACCAGACTAGACTACTGTAACACACTTCATATTGGGTGGGGGGGGGGGGGGGGTTGTCTCCAGCTCTTAACAGGAATTTGTAGATTTACAAAGTTATATCTTATCTTAAGCATATTTCACTGGTTTTATCTTCCAGTCAATGGCTCCCTGTATGTATCAGAATAGATTTAAAAATTCTCATGTTGACCTTTAAGTGCCTAAATGGCCTTGCACCCTCTCATCTCTCTGATCTACTTCAACCTTACGTTCCTTCTAGGGTGCTGAGATCATCTGATCAGCTGCTTTGGGTTGTCCTGAAAACCAGGCTGAAGTTCAGAGAAGATCAGGCTTTTTGCATCACTTCCTATTTTTTTCAGATCTCCTTTAAAAAACACAACCATCTTCAATGACTTTTAACCCAGTGTGAGTTGTTTCAGTATTTTATTGTTTTGCATTTTATATTTAGTTTCTCTTGATGCAATTGATTCTTTTTTTTTTTTTCTTTAAAGTTTTGCCATCGTCTTTTATTGTTCAGCACTTTGGTAACAACTGTTGTTTTAAAATGTGCTTTATGAATAAATTTGACTTGACCCAGCAGTAATCTTCAAATCTCCATCAAATGGCATAAAACAGAGTTTGCCAAATATTAGTCTTGATGCAATATTAAAACAAACCCTTTCTCTTTGTCGTCATATGAAAACTGAAATGGAATGTACTAAACTTTCCTAAACCAAACCAAGTAGAGTATTTTGGTACATAAAACAAAAATTATAAAAAAAAAAAAAGTGACTAAGAAAAAAAAAGAAGTCTGAAAAGAACTCTAGTACTAAAGTACCACAAACAAGGGTATAAGTGAGCCAAAATACAACCGAAAGTACATATTTAACCTAATATTATCATGACAAAGTTCTGTTTACTGAGTTAGTCTTATTGTGACTAACTACATTAAAAATGTAAATCTGAACCAATCAACTGAAAATTAAAGGTTTTCTCAAAATTTTGAACCATTTTTTTTAATCAAAAAGTTTTGAAGTGTTATTAACTGTAGCTCCCATATATTTTGTGTCATGAGCAATTTTTGTTTTGAGATCTTACACTGTTTTAAAGTCAGTAAAAATGACAACATGACATCCATACTTTAATATATTAATTTGACCAAAGTGTTACCTTGTTGCTTTGAAGGTTCAATGCTGTAAAGAATGTTTCACAGGGAAGCTGAGGATCTTTTGACTAAATATGGAACATGATCCTAATCAAACGCCCTCTTTTATTCAGCTGATTTATTTTACTGCATCGCACCCAAACAACAGTATAACCTTCTCCCTTATGTCACCTTTATTACAGCATAAAAACATCTGCAGAGGACAAACTTGAGAGAATGCAAAGTCAAAGTATTTCCAGATACTGAGAACAAAGTATTTTAGTCCTTTCATTTCACAGCAAATGTATTTATTTATCCTTTTTTCTTTTCTTTTGATCAGACTTTATGTTTTAAACTTCACATTCAGGAACTTGTGTTAGAATGGACAAAAAAAAAGAGGTATAATTCTCTAAGAATATGCCTGCTACTTTGCTCCTTTTACTTGAGGAATATATTGCACATACATGTTTCTTCTCAACCTTATGTTCATTGGAAACAAAGTATTTGAGTGTTCTGGGGTTCACTATAAATAGTACAGCAATCGTATCATTGATCCTGCCCCTCTGCGTCATCTAGTCCTCTTTAGGCTCATGTAGATTAAGCCACTAATTTATCTTTTTGTTTTATAATCATAATGTATCATGCATAATCAGATTATATCCAGATGTAGCGTCTACCATTTCTGGTCTACAGCAGCTCCTTATATGAATATCAAAAAGAAAAGCCAATGCCTTTGGTTTAATAGAGGTCTTAATTTTAACAATTACCAAAAGTCACAATGTAAAAAGCGCTTCCGTTCGTTTTGATTCATGTCTGGAATGAGTAGCCTGCAAAGGTTTATAAATCAGACATTTGTGACGAGAAACGCGCCGTAACTCAGAACCTTGCATGCAGCAGATTTTGGCATTACACTACAACAAAAAGGGAGCTCTTTTCTGTGAGCGGCAAACCCAATCAGAACCATCAGCGACACAATTGGAGACATAAAAATGTTCACAAGAAGTCGTTAAACTGCAAGTCCTGCTGGGTTGATGTCAAGCACATGATAGAAACTGTTGTGTCTGTATGACTGACTGTATATGCTATGGCACATGGCTGCGATCCATCCTTCTTACTGTCAGCTAAATAAAAACCACTAAAGCTGCTCCCCTGCAGGTTTTATACCCTGTCACTGTTTCCTTCACGTCTGCTCAAAAGCCTTCAATGATGCTAGACGCAGAAAGAAGGAGAGCAAAGTGAGTTATCCACAAGACAAACAGAGGCGTCTGGAGATAATTCATCCGTTCTGTCAACTCCAAAGTGTACGTTAAGTATGTTTTCGCTTCTTGCAGGACAAAAAGAGGAAATTCCTCCCAGCTGATGCATCCGATGATCAGAAACATTCACAGGCTCGTCATATTTGTTGCTTTACTCGCTGCGTTTCCTTTCAGAGAATAGTCCGGGGTTGTTTTGCTTCTGTGCGGCCCAGAGTAACAAAATCTATCTCGTTCCTTGGCAATAACGTCTCTCTTATCAGCTGGCAGGCCATAAATTCTGTCCTCCGAATACCTCCTCAGTGGCAGCAGGTCCATTTCCACAGGTTCAATTCTTAAAGATAACGATACAGCAACCTCGTTCACAGAGTGTCTTCTCGTTGGCATGAAGTCTGTCGGTTGCTGAAGTGTGTGAAGCTGGCAGTGGAATAAAGAGTCGTCGCACATGCTCGGACTGGATTGACACCAGTCTGAGATACTGTGGTCCGATCCAGTTTCGCTGTCTGAACTGTCCCTGACCTTCTGTCCCTGGACACTGGCTAAACCCAGCAGTCTTGGGATGGTAACCACTGAAGCAGAAGCAGCCATGGCTGCTGCGATACGGTGATGCTCAGCTGAAATCCCTTTGGTTTCTGCGATGATGGCGGCAGGAGAAACCACTGCGGCCGAGCTGGAGAACGAGGACGTGCTAAAAAGAGCGGCAACTTTTTGGTAGTATCGAGTCCGTATGACCTTTGCTGAGCGATACAGATCCCCAATGAAACAGTAACAGATGGGGTTAAGGCTGGAGTTGGTCAGGCCCAGCCACTGAGCAAAAGGCCGCGTCTGCAGGAGCCAAGACGACGGCTGGTGCTGGCAGTCAATCCAAAGGTCAACCAGGTAGAGGGGCAGCCAGGAGACAGCAAACAGGAGCACCAGACACACCACCATCTTTGCAATCTTCTGCCTCGTCTTTAGGCGTGAGGTGTGAAGAGCTTGGCTGCGGGGATCGAGATCAGCAAAGGTGGATTTCTTCCCTCCCCAGAGTCGTCTGCCGGTCAGGAAGCTGATGGTGAGGTTAAATGTCACGGGCAAACAGTAGAGCATCACAAACAGCAAGACGTTGTATCTGCAGAACAACAACAAAACAGTTAAAAGTTTGCTTCTTTTGTAGAAATTAGTTTTTTTATTACTACTGCATGCTTCCTTTGAGTCACGATATCTTCTGTTTCTATACAGATTGATTATATTTATTTATGAAGCCAACTTCATCAGAGCCAGTAACTTTTTTGTTACTTTGACTTTGTTTTCTAAACACTATCAATATTTCTTTATTTCAACAGTTAGTTGTTTGTTGGTTTCAGAAACCCACTCTTAGCCATTGACAGAAGAATGTCTTTGCTCTATCCCAGTCTAAAGTTTGGGCGATGAGTTCTTCAATGGCCATAGAAGCAGAAAGAAAATTGTTTCAAACAATGGCTATGTATTGACACTGAAATTACTGTGGTGAAAAATAAATTGTCACCTTGAGCTTTTATTAGTGGTTTAATTGCAAAAGCCAAAAAAATAATTAAAAGGGAGGGGGAGCCAAAGTTTTGTCTCAAGGACAAACTGTGGTACGACTGGTTAGCACTGCTGCCCTGCAGCAAGAAGTTTCCAAGTTTAGGCTGGGAGGGGGGGGATTTGTATGAAGAGTTTGTATGTTCTCCCTGTGCACGAGTGGGTTTTCTCTGGTTCCTCCAGTTTCCTGCCACAGTCAAAAACATGAATTTAATTAGTTGGATTTTCTCAACCGTGTTAGTTTTTTCAATCTGTCGTTTATTTTATTTTTTTCTATTTCACATCCAAACCTTTGTGAGGCTGCATGTCATGTACTGTGCAGAAATTACCCAAGATGCAGACTCTACTAAAGACTAAAAGAACAGCAAATATTTAATAATTAAACCAAAAGAAAAGAAAAGAAAACTGGATGGAATGAGGACAAGTAGAGTAAGTGGGTTGGAACTGATGAGGTATGAGATTGCAGTTGAGCCTGATGAGAACAGGGTCCCTCACTTATCGAGGGGGTTATGTTTCAGAGACCACCGCAGAGGGTGAAAATCCATAAAATAGCAGAGTTATAATTTATTTTATTATTTATATATACAGTATTAAGGCTTTATAACTCCTTCCCATGCTCCTACAAACCTTTCCCATTCTCTTATTAACACTTCATATGCTCTTAAACACTTTGGCAATGAAGATGATGACGATGAGGTGAATGTACAGTGCACAGTACACACAATGTGAAAAAAAAGGCAGGTTTAAAAAAAACCTGCGATACAGCGAAGCCTCAAGAAGTGAACTGTGATATAGCAAGGGTTGATTGTGTAGGGAAGAGTTGTGAGTGGAGGACTGAGAACCAGGACTTGGTGGCATAGGACACACTGGGGAACAACTAAACACAAGGAAAGCACAGAAAATAATCATAGCAACACACACACACACACACACGCGCGCACGCACACACACACTCACACAAGCAAATAAAATAAATGAACATTGGAAAAACACAGATCGTGAAACTGCCTCTGCTGAGACAAAAGACAGGTTTCTTTTAAATGAAGTGATGCATTTATTAATAATGTAACGTGCATAGACTGCTTATTTTGGCATTACAATCTAAAGCCAAAATTTTATTGACTTAAACTAAGTTTATAGATGCAGCTTTTTTAAAATAACATTTTACCTATGTCTGATTAAATACTAAAGTTGGCATTTGCACCACTGACGTGAGCCAGAAATGTTGTCCTTGCATCAAATGCAGTCTTCATCTAATTTGTACAGATGTTTGTTGAGACACTGAGAACCTGCAGACAGTCTGAACTGCTGCAGTCTTGTGTTTTCAATTCAATTCGATTCGATTCAGTTTATTTATACAGCACCAAGTCACAACAGAAGTCGTCTCAGGACACTGCACAGAAACAATTATGATTAAAATTTATGGTACCACTTTACAATAAGGCTCCCCTTATAGACGCTACTAAATAGTCATAGATACATTATTAATTCCCTAAACACTTCATAAATCATTAATAACTGCTTATTATGCATTAATTAAGAGTGACAGAGACAAAACTGACCAGTTTTCAGCCAAACAGTGTCAAATCTGTTCACCTATATATTTCATCTAGCGTTGTTACATTAAACATTTCATACTCAGTTTCTACCTTGTAAGCACATTAAGCATGTGCAAACCTAATTTTTAGGATATAATGTTGTAATTTATCACTGCATTATAAGTATCTATAACTAATATTACATCCTAAAAAAATAGGTTTACAATTGCTTATTGTGCCACAAGGTAGTAACTTAGTCTGAAATACCCTGATGCATGCTCAATAATCCAGGTAGAACAATCTAAAAAAGCTAAGTCTGGTCCTCTGGACATTCACATTATTAATTGACCATGTGAGCAGCTGGTTTTGGCTGTCAGCAGCAAACTGGTTGATCCACTGTGAGAGGGTGCTATTTATAAGA
>JARVLU010000437.1:19708600-19723674 GCA_031762415.1 Simpsonichthys santanae
GAAACGTTTCTACGACTTTTTTTTTTTTTTTTTGCTTTGTTTTGTTTTTTTAATGTCCAGAGGACCAGACTTAGCTTTTTTAGATTAATCTGAAATGTTTAATATAACAACTCTAGATTAAATATTTAGGTGAACAGATGTGGCTCATTATTTGGCAAAAAATGGTCAGTTTTGTCTCTGTCACTCTTGATTAATACATAATAAACAATTATTAATGCTTTATAAAGCATTTATAAAGGAATTAATAATGTATTTATAAACTATTTACTAGCCATCTATAAGGGGAGCCTTATTGTAAAGTGGTACCAAATTTCTTACAAACACATTGAGTCAGTTATAAGTAGTTAGTTTTGTTGCACCTCATGCACCACATGTGATGAGAATAACAATAAAAATCCTTGTATCCTTGTACAAACTGGCTGACTATCGTGAAAGTTTACTCCTGCAGCCTCCTAGTATTCAGCATGCCTAACAGTAAGAGGCATTTGGGCGTAACAAAGCTGCCCAGTTTGAAAATTACAAGTGATGGGTGCCCTTTGCCAAACACAGCCCAGCAGCTCTCTTACTCTCAGCTCAGCTCAGTTTGTCAGAACCCTTGAGCCTCATCTCATCCGTCCACAGATGAATTCAGTCTGAATGTAGAAACAGAAATGAGATCATGAACTCATTGGTGGGTGTCGGGGTACCTACCCCTGCTTAAGGCGATGCTGAGGCCACTCCTCCTGACAAACCAGAATGGTGAAAGTCTCAAAGCTGATTTCTTGCCTCCGGTTCATCACCGCTATCGGCGCGCACATCGTGAAGGACACGGTCCACACGACGGCGATGGTCACCAAAATCCGCCGGCGCGTGAACATGGAGCGAGCTCTGAGCGGACATCGAACGCTGTAGTAACGATTCACGCTGATCACAGTCAGCGTCAGCACACTTGCTGAGACGGAGACGGCCTGCGTGAAGGGCACGGCTCGACACAAGAGGTCACCGTAGACCCAGGCCGTGTAGATTTGATTCCCCAGAGTGATGGGCATGCACACGCACACCACTGCCAAGTCACAAACCGCCAGGTTGACCAGGAGACTGCGTGTGGCACTGACTCCGGCAAGCCGTCGACTGCGTCTGCTGGTGAGGACCCTCAGGGCCATTAGGTTCCCGATAAATCCCAGGATGAAAGACAGACTGTACATGATGGTCAGAGCAATGGTGCTGGGTTCATGGAGGGTCCACAGCAGCATGTTCTCCAGGTCGGCCAGATCACTCAACGAGATGTTGGAGAAGGACAGAAGAAAAGAGGAGCCCATTGGCGCATTGAAGTCAGACGAGGAGGTGGTGGGTAGCACGGGGAGGGAGATAAGGGACGAGTAAGGAGGACGAGAAGAAGGGAGGAGAGAGGGCAGAGGCTGATGGAGAGGAGCAGTAGACGGGTCCAAAGTGGATGGTAACATCAGAGTGCTGCGGAAGCTGAAGGTGTGGCTGAGTTTTTCCTGTTGCAGTGGTGAGAAGCTGGATTCAAGTGGGTTCCACCCCAAAGGCTGATCCTGGGTCAAATCCATGTCTACTAAATTAAAAAATAAAATAAAAAAGACATTAAAAAGGCAAAAAAAATGTGCAATTTAAAGTGTTCTCATATATGGCCTCTTTAAAATCCATCATATAACTAAAAAAGGCAACAAATGAACTTCATTTTATGTATCTAACTTTATATTATTTCATTTTATTAAGAAATTAATTATGGTTACAAATGTCATTGGGTTTGTTCCACATTCTAAGGTGGTGGTCTTCAGGTTTTTTTGGAACAGCGCAGGACAAAATCTCTGAAGAAGCATGAAAAATGATCGTTCATCTTAAGTCACATCCCGTGAGTCAGCTGGAGTCATGATGTTCAGCTCTGGTCCCAGTGCAGTTCAAGAATCACACTTTCATCGCTCTGCTCTGGGAAGGTGCTTATTAAACCTGACCGTCCGCCACCCCACGTTAATAGACTTTCTCACCTCCAAGAAGGTAACGATGCATGAACCCCCTCCTCGTCTCACTCTCTTCCTCTTAATGCCTTTAGTCCATCAAACTGATGCGATCAGACCTTTGTAGGGAAAAACAAACACGGACGAGATCAAAATCCCAGCAAACAAGAGCAAACTGTGAAAAAAAAAAACATTAAAAATCATAGCCATGCTTCAGCATCTCCTATTAGGAGGCATTAAAGTGTTGAGGTGTGAATCCCTGTTAGAACAATCCAACAATAAAAAGTGATGCAAGGAAGGTCCCTGCTGAATGAATAACTTGTTTTAAAACCCTCAACGAAGCTGTATTTTTGCTTTTTAATAATTTAAACAAAAAAGTTCATATTAAACATTTTTGTCACCTTTCATCTTTTTTATTAGAATTTAAAAAAAAAACAGAGAAACATCTGTTTAGTTTAACTGACTAATATGAGTAAAATGACTTTTGTTGAATAAATCCAATATTTAAGGTTGTGGTTATACTGACCTTACCCGTGTGGACCATTTTTGATGCTGTTCAGCCTCAGGATGTTGAGAAGAGGGAAAAAAAGGAGAAAGGACACAGAGGCAAAGTTGCCCCTGGATCACTTGTGTCCAACATGTGCACGCTCTTATCGGTCTTTCAAGCTCCACAGAGACTTGTTCCCATTGTGTTTCCGTCGGCTGTTCCACAGGCTCCTCAGATGGCTGAGCTCCTGCCGATGGGAGCAGCGAGCGCAGCCGCCACTGCAGGACTGAGGAGGGAATCCAGTCAGGGAGGGAGCGGCTGTTCTCCAACACACAGTCACACATCGCTGTGCACTCATCCACACAGCACCTATAGCTCTCGGAAACCCTGTAATCAATCAGAGTGGCAGTCAGTCCACTCTACAGGCTGCTGTGGGCAAAGTGGAGACACTTATTCTATTTCAGACCAAAAAAAACTTGATGGTTGCTCTGTTGCTGGTGTAAGGTTGTTGTTTTTTTGTTTGTTTGTTTGTTTTTTGCCTTCAGTTTGATAGTTGGAGTCACATTCCTGTCAAAAGGTGACTGTAATTGGATAACAGTGTGTGTGAATGAGCCAAATATACTGTGTGTTGCCAACAAAATGGAAACTCCAGGAACAAACTGAAGAAGATTTAATTTAATTCATAGATATGATTCACTTTTTAGTGTCAAATTAAAAAAAAAAAAAACATAAATAAATAAAAGAAACCATTCTCCGTGCATGCCTGGGTTTTCTCCAGGTACTCCAGTTTCCTCCCACAGACCAAAAACATGCATGTTAGACTGATTGGTAACTTTAAATTGTCTCTAGGTGTGAGTGAGAGAGTGGATGGTTGTTTGTCTCGTGTGTGTCCCTGTGATGGACTTGCTCTCATGTTCAGGTGTGTGGAGGTGACCACAGGGTGCAGGCAGACGCAGAGATCAAAGGTAAAAATAAAGAAAAATAGTTAATGTTACAAAAACAAAACGCCGACGTGGCAGCAAACTTACTCAAATGGATCATGGGGGGAGCAGAGACAGACCGTGACACCATCTCAAACAGTGGAGCAAAGACAAGACACCAGGTTTATAGGAACACTTTGTTTTATTTTATTTTATTTCGGCTGCTCTCTTCTTCAGGGATCGCCACAGCAAACTGTCACACGAAAACTTGGCAATTATTTTTACGCCGGATGCCGTTCATGACGCAACCACAGACCACCGAGCTACCATAACCCTCTGTGTGGAGCAGAGAGCTGCTAGCTAGGGCACCCAGAGGAGCAGATGGTGTGGGTTAAGGGCCTTGCTCAAGGGCCCAGAGTGGGGCTAATGAGGATGGAGGCAGGTGTGGGTGCTTCACCTGTCCCTCCCACATTTTTGATGTTGTCAGTACCTGGAGTTGAACTGGCGATCTTCCAATCACCAGCCCACCTTCACTAACCTCTGCGCCATATAGAGACACAATGGCAGATTTATAGGAACACTAACGACACAAACAGCTGGGAGAAGTAACAGGTGACTGGCAGGTGCCAATTATGAGGAAAAATATGTGAGAGCAGGAACAAGCCACATGGGGAAGATGACACACAGGGAAACGTGATCCTCCTCACACTTGCGACCTGTCCAGGGTGTCCCCCCGCCTTTCGCACAGCGATGGCTAAACATGGGCGCCAGTGGCACCAGTGGCTCCCACGACCTGAAAAGGATGAAGAGGGTAAAGATAATGGACGGATGGAAAGCTTAGCTTTTTTTCAGTTCAGATAATTCATCAGAAAACACAGTTCTACTTCATAAAATAAAAATAAACATGATATTGTAACACACACACATTGTAACACATTTATGTGTGTTGATGTAAATTAATTTGCTGACTTTATTTCAATAGATCATTTGAAACACAAATAAATATTTTAATTTGTTTTGAGTTCTATTGATGTAGTCAAATTATGAAATTTATCAGGTTATTTTAATGCCATTGGCTGCAGAATGTTTTTCTATTTATAAAAGTTGCAGTAATTGAACTGAGCATCTGAAGTGACCTCAGCGGGGCATTAATGCTAATGAAACAGCTCAGAGATCTCCTTGATGCACCAGATGAATAGACCAAATAAATTTACATATTTCATCTTATTAACTTGAAATATCAATTTAAAATGTCAGCACTGGCTCAGCGAGTTTCTCGTTTTCAGTCAAATAATAATTCCCCATCTTAAAAGATGTTGGCATGGCTCCATTAAATGCCTTTTATGCCTCACTGCTGTCTTTCCCCTCACAGCCGGTGGACTCGTTTATTTAGGTCCAGGTTGACAGGATGTGCCTCCGAACCATTTGTAAACAGAACCTTCTGGCTTGTCGCAAACGGGGCTATTCTCACATTTTGAATGTGGTAAAGAAACAAGCAACACATTTTCTGTGGCACATGAACGCAACAGTGATGGTAATCTTAATATGATCCTTGCATGACCTCATTTACAGTTTTCCTAAAGAGAAGCTCTTATGGATATTGGATATATGATATTTTCTCCAACATATTCAAAGGCATTTTCCACATAGAAACAATATTGAGGTTGTTTTAGTTTTTGTTTGTTTGTTTGTTTCCAAAAATATCCTTGTAAACACGGCACATTTCTCAAAATGTCTTCATCTACACAGAAGCATCCAAAAATACCCAAATACAGTAGTAACTGAACCCGACCTGTAGGTGGTGCTATAACATGAACTTTGCAAGACGACAAACAGGAAACAAGACATGGAGCATGTGCTGAAAGCTTTCATAAAGGGTATTAAAAGTGGTTGCATGACAGGACACAATTACAGGGTTTTTAATTTTGCAGTCATTTACTTTGTACAAGTAACAAAAATAATAATAATTATGCAATAACATACACTTTGTTCTTTTATTCATCAAATAACTGACTAACTTGTGCAAAAGTATCTGACAACAGTTCTCTTCACAACAGATGTGTGGCAAGCAAACCAAAATTTGCATAAGAAAAGTTATGAAAATAAAAAAATATATAAAGTAAAATACAGCAGTGGGCTCTGGATTTCACAACAGATTCCTAAAGTTTACACAGGACACAGAAGATCGCAGCCTACCTGAGCTTCATGGTGTGCACCAGGTAACAGGCAATCGGCCACACAATATGTAGGCCTTGAATTATTATAAGAAACAACCTCCCACCATTATTTCTCATGGACTTCCAGACCAGTTCAAGCCCAAAAACAGGAAGTTCCAAGACATACTGGACAAAATCTTGAAAAAAAAACTGAAATGAACCGATACAACAGTGCCCCATTGTGACATAAACTGATAAGTACATCAAACACTACATTAGATTACTTTGAGTATCATAAACATGCAAAACTAAACAAAACGATATACAGTACAGCAAAAGTAACATCCTTTACACATAATACTTGTTAAAAAACTAAAAGAACAAACATCATTTTAAAGCATTCATAACTTTTTAAGTGATTTATACACACCTGAGTAGAAAAATATATCTAAGTTGTGCACCACCCTTTATCCACATTCTCCTTTACTGTGAGTCAATACTTTGTCAACTGAAGTTATACAATTTATGAAGGTTTTGTAGCTCAGCAAAAGGCTTTGTGGCCTCTGCAGCAAAAACTGTCACAGTTAGTAGAAGATGAACCCATAAATGCATAATGGCACAAAGGAACACACAAAACTTCACTGTTAAAGTACAAAATGCTGACTCGTCAGGAAAAAACTTAAATGAACTGAGATGAAAACACAACGAGACGCGTAAGAGAACTGGGCATGAAACAGTTGACTCAGGAGAAATGACAGATAGCACAAAGGATACACAGAAGGACAAAACAAAACACAAATTACAGAAAATTAATATATAGCATATAACTAATAAGACAAAAAACACAGAAATGACACCATTTGGGGGCTCCTAAAAGGCTGTCTGGACTCAAGACTGAACCAAAATTGAAAAACTTTCAAGCTTCATAAAACATAGTTCACCTTTGCATGATCTCTATCACCCATAGCAACAGAGGAAACATTTGTAATAAAGAAATATAAACTTTGTACGTCCAAGGCCAGACATTTACACCAAACACCAACAGATGATTAGTTCAGACTTTTGCAACAATATCTCAACTCTTTGGTTTTTTTTTTAATGACTTTTTTCATTTAAAACACTCTCACGGTGCTTTATTCCCCTTCACAAATTCTCTCTGTCTCACATTACTGTCAGATGCTTCAGTGTCGTGTTCATCTTCAGAGGCTGGAAATCAAATTCTCAATCTTCTAGCTGGAAGATCAGGAATTTCTAGCCCTGATCACGATCATAATGAATAACACTGAAAGGTTTTTTTTTTTTTAAAACTTCCACTCTGAAAATGCTGGTTGAGTAGGTTTTAAAGTTATACAATGAACACCATGAGTCAGCATGACATTCAATATTTACTTCCATTATAAAAAAGTTGCACCGAGAAGCATTTTTCCAGTGTTTTGGCATGTCCTAATCGTGCATGTGCAGGTTTTATCCAGGCAATCCAATTTCCTCTCATGATCTAAAAACTGACTTTTTACGGTAATTGTAGATTCTTAATTTTGTGTGTGTGTGTGTGTGTGTGTTTGTAGGTGGGGGGTCTTGCTCATGAGGTGTCATTGGACAATGTGGGTACAGAAAAGGTAAAAAGAAGAGTCTACAAATCCATTATCTTTTATCCGCTTCTTCCTTTTTTGGGTCACGGAAGTCGCTGGTGCCCATGTCCAGCAGTCACCGTGTGAGAGGTGGAGGCATCCTGGACAGATCTCCAGTCCATCACATGGACACATAGAGACCAACAAGACAAATAACCATTCACTCGTTCACTCTTTTTTTTTTTTTTCAGTTACCAATCAGCCTAACATGCATATTTTTGTGCATGCAAACCCACGCATGCACGGAGAGAACATGCAAACTCCAGCCAGAATAGCCCCCAGGCTGGGATTTGATCCGGCAGCCTTCTTGCTGAGGGGCGGCAGCTCTACCAACTGCACCACCGTGCCACCCTACTACCAGTTAGTGATATTATGCAGACTGCATTATAAATGTGAAAAAATCACAATAAGTGTAAGTTTTTATATTCCTACTCTGTGTTTGTTGAAATAAGCTGCAATCACTCTTCTATAAAAGGAGGTAAAATGGTGTTTTTAGAACAGGTGACATTGGATGCTCATTACCAACTGATGTAAAGTGGAGGAGAGGTGTTCCTGTTTATGATGAATGCAAGCAGCATTTTTGCTTTTGAGTCTGTGGTTTTGTAAGAAAATAAGGATGAACAAAGCAAGAGGCCAAACATCTGGCACCTCTAAATGGGATAAATATGAATCAAATCCCAGCTGTAGCCATTAACTGTGAACACACAGTGTTGCTACATTCTAGTTTAATTTTGTTTCTAAATATTATAAATCCTTATTCTGTTGTTTATTCTTTCACCTCAGTTGCTGTCCCTGGTGCTCAGTGAACTGGAGTGGTCCCCTCAACAGAAACTTTTATATTGAACATGATTTGTTGGCTGTTCTTTTTTTACTGCTACAAATTTTGAAAGTTCACGTCAATATCTGAGGGTGAAGTCATGGTATCTGTCTGCTTTTATTGTTTTTTCTTCTTCTATTACTTTGCACTTCCCTTCCTTTAGTGTTTGGGTTTAAACCCCCGACTACTAATACTGCTAGTCCATCCACCTGCATGCAGATGTCTGATTACCCCAGCGAGACTTTGACCCAAGCTTTCCTCCACTGACAGCCAGATTATCTGGTCTGCAAGTTCAGTTGTTTTGCCTTAATGCTGCTACAAACTGCAATTTTCAGAAAAAAAATAGCATTATGGGGAAAATAAAAATCAAGGTAAGAGTTTTGAGGGGAAAAAAAAATCCTATTTTGGACCATAAAAGAAGTGTAACTACTGCTGGAACAATTTATAGACAATAAAGCAGAAGATACATTTTTGATGGCGTAAGCAAGTTATGAAAATGATCCTAAAACTGTTGCTAATACGTTTCCAAAGCAACAGGAATGCTGTTTGGAAAACCAAAAACGATCCATAAAAGTCTAGATTTTCACATAAAAATGTGAGTGGAATATAATAGTGTCCGCCTGCTTGTTCCATGCAGAGCCGACAACTGCAGAAGGAAAATAAATGAATGATCTCATTCATGTAAGCAGCCATTTGTCTCAGTTGGAATTATTAATGACTGCAAGTTGATCCTGTGTTCAAGTTGAAGCCCTCATCACTGACATAGATAATTATCAGAACAACAACTCACAGTTTATACAAGATTACGGTATACTTCAAATTTCTCTGAATGAGGTTAGTATTTTTTTTTACTGATATATGGAGACAGAAGTGCTAGAACTACTTTCTTTTTTCTTTCTTTTCTTTTTTCTTTTTTGCATTTATTGTTTTCTTTAAGTACAAGGCTGTTAGATCTTCAGGTAAGAGTTTGTCAGGTTTGTCTGACTTTTAACTAGTAAATCTGTATTCAGCTAAATTTATCTTGAACTTTAACTCCCTTATCTCAGAAACACATCTAGCCAAATTTCCAGAGTTGTCTTTTTCAGTTTGCCAGTAGTTTTTCTTGTAATATGACTCTTAAAATCAGTGCTGTTCAAACTATCCCACAGCTTAACATAGTTTAACACGTGTCCCCTTCATTAAGACTGCATACAAACATAAGAGCAGGTCTATTCACCAAGTAGCTATGGGCCAGATATGACCCTTTTAAACATTTCATTTTTCATTGTCTGGCTATTCATCCATTTTCTTTAGCCTCTTTCTCCTTTCCAGGTCGTGAAGGAGCTGATGCTCTCTGTACGAAAGGTGGAGCGCACTTTGGATAGATTGCAAGTCTTGTCTGAATATAATAGTATAAATACATAGTACAATTCAAAGCTCCTTCCATTCAAGTTTCACAGACTGGGACAATCTTTGGCAGACCATAATGACAAAGAGGGGTGGGGAAATACGTGCACCTGTAAGAAGTTGTCTGATTAACCCGACAGTTAAAATCCTGCTGTTTAGGTTTGAAACTACGTGCAAGTTGGAAACAAGGAACTCTAAGAGGGAGTAAGTAAACATATTTATTTCTCAAAAGTACTGACAAGGCAGCCAAAAACTTACTATTTGGAGTAAGACAAGATGAAGGAGAACAGATCATGCCACCATGGAAGGAGTAATGCCTGGATGCCCAGGGAGTGAACAGACAAAGCCTTTATACTGACACTAACGAGGTGAAAGGAGAAGCACAGAGGGGCAGGAAACGCAGATAACAGACAGACTTGTCTCATAACTCCCTCCTCAAGAGTGTCACCGGACACCCCCAAAGCAAGATCCGCCACAACTTGGGTGGGAGGAGGGAGGAAACAGGACAGAAGGTACAAGACAAGGAACAAAAGACGAAAAAAGAAAGACCAGCAGGGAAGAACAACCAAAAGGGAGGAACACCAGTGCCCAAGAGTTCAGGCGGATGACCCAAAGACAATTCAGTGTGTGATAGGTGTCCAGGTGGATGACTGGGAGACCATCCAGAGTGAGGCAGGGATTCGGGTGGTCCACCAGGAGACCGTCCATGGTTTCTCTGAGGTGTTGTCTGCCTGGATCCTTCCTACTTCAAGCCAAAGAGAGGCGATGAGGCATGCAACCCTGCAGTGGGCAATGAAGCCAGCAGAGCAGCCATTGACATAGAGAGCAGTGGAGCAACAGCTATAGTGACCTCAGGGTCTGTATCTGGTGTGGAAACAGCAAGGTTTTAACTGGTGTGGAAACTAACGAGGTTTTAACTGATGGGGAAACCAGCAAGGTTTTATCTGGTGTGGAAACCAGTGAGAGGTCTATGTCTCCGACACACACGGAGAGACTTGGAGGATCTAATGGTCTCCGACGCCTACTGAGTGTAGGGATGGCACCATCTATTGGGCTTCCCTTGACTGTGCACCCCAGTGTGTGTCTCATTATTCTTGATTTATTCCACCCTGTGTTCCCAGCTGTCTGTGATCACGACCTGTCTTGTCTGTGTATATGAGTCTGTCTGTGAGTCTTGTCCTTTGTGATGTCGCCGTTGGGTCTACCCTGTCCTATCCTGCCAGCCTGTCCTGATTCCTGTTCCCTGATTTTGTAAGTTGCTGCCACGTCAGCCTTTTGATTTATTATTATTAAAGACAATTTATTTTTGTATCCTTGAGTCCTGACTTTTGCCTGTAATACTGGGTTATTTCCTGCCTGACCTGCCTGAAACCCTGACACTGAGATGCAGGAATATGGGCTGTTGTCCCCAACGCCTACTGACACACTGGAGTGTGCTTTGTCGTGGCTGAACCCTGTGCAGGCACAGGAAGGTGGGTTCGGCTGCATTGTCGGCTGAGGCTGGCTCAGCTGCTTTGTCTGTTGACGAGACATGGCTACTGCAGTGACGGCAGGAGGCATGGCTGGACTCAGTTCCTCTACTGTGAGAGAGCCTGATGCCCTGCTAGCAAGCAGGCTCAGGTACCCCTGGGCAGAATTTTCCACCACTCCTCATGCATCCCGGGAGACTCCTAGAGAAAGAAGCAGGAGCTTGGTAGACCCAGACTTGTTCTACTTTTGGCCTCTCTTGCGGCAGTGACAAGAAAAGAGGCAGTCTGTGGAAGGATTCGTTCCCACAGAAGTCGGTCGATGAACGAGGCTGGTCGGAGACGGGGGTGACAGACAGCAGTCGGGATGAGCGCAACATTTTGTGTAACCATCCACATCTCCCAGGAGTTACTGGAGATGGCCAGTGTGTCATAGTAAGCGCTCAGAACATTGTGGAGCTGTTGCTGATCTTCGGGGGTTAGATCGGCGAGAAGCTGACAACCTGCTGGGTTCTTGTTTTGACCCAGACATTCTGACATGATGCTGCTGTTTAGGCTTGAACTCACGTGCAGGCTGGAAACAAGGAACTCTAAGAGGTAAGTAAACCTATTTATTTCTCAAAAATAAAAATTGCTGACAGGGCAGCCAAAAACTTACTATTTGGAGGAAAACAAGACAAAGGAAAACCAATCATGCCACCATGGAAGGAGTAATGCCTGGATGTCCAGGGAGTGAACAGACAAAGAATACATACATACATTAACAAGGTGAGAGGAGAAACACCATGGATGATTGGGATTGGGTCAGCTGTGCATGAGGACGAGGAAAAACAAAGAGGTGCAGGAAACAGAGAACAGACAGACTTGTCTCAATACCTCCATCTTATTTAATCATGTAGCCACATTCAGTAATATTTATTTACACTGTTCCATGTTTAAGGGCCCCACTGCTGAAAAAAAACCCTCGTTTTTATGCATTCACTCCCATCTCAGACATCTGGGTATTTATATATTTTCCAGAATTTATATATTCTGTGCAAATTGACATAAGATTGGGTTTTTAAACAGACTAACTTCCTTTTTGTTTGCATTGTCAGCATTTGATAAATACTGCAGTGATTGAAGAATACAATGTGGGGAAAATGTTTTTTTAGAGGAATTGTAAGAACAGGAGATTAAAGCACAGAATCCTTGCATCTTTCAATAAATTGGACATTTCCCAAACAAAAGCAATCACTTTGTACATGGCCCCCAGTCATTTTTAGGTATGGCCTTCTTACAAATGAAGTTGAACAGCCCTGCTTTAGAGGCTTGTCACACAAAGTGGCTTGCACTGAATTCGTGAATACTTGATTATTCAGAAGAACTAAAAGTCACATGTTGGATGACCTCCAAACATCTTGGTCACATTGCGCTTATGCATTTGTTGATCTTTCAGGTTCTTGTTTTCTTGTGGAATTAACTTTTATACCAAAGAGAGATTAATCTAACAAGGCTTTGTTGCAAAGTATGTTTTTGTTTTTGTCACAAGGACAGAATACCCAGATATGAAAGGACTGAATATGAACAAATGAGACACACTACAATCAATTCAGTGCTATTATTTACTGTGAATGGAAATTCAAGAAGTATCAGGAACCCTGGAGAGCAAGGCGATGGGTCAGATCCAGAGTACAAAAGCAAAAGATCAGTATGTTCTGAGTTCTTACTAGAAGATGGGTTGGTTCCAATATCCTATACAAACATGAGATGGTACAGTAGAATCAGCAGGGCATGTGGTTGGAGGGTGAGGAGAACAGCTGAAGTGTACACAAGGAGGTTTCCAGAGTTTTGCAAGGGAGTCCTGAGATCAGGTAAGTGTCAGGAGGCACGTTGAATATCACAAGGCAAGAGGTAAGTATTCACAAGTCTAGAGATTTCACAAAAGTCTAGAAGCACAACCCATAGGCAGGGTAATGCTCCAGCATCGAAGAGAAGTCATCAGATGCCTTTTATGTACCGGTACCTGGAGTCTCATCAGGGGTATTGCTTGCAGGTGTGGTTTTATGGCACTATCTAGTGACCTCAGGACAGAACGTGGAACAGGAACTCCCACAGTTTAGTGTTTATTGCTTTAGCAGCCTTATACGTAGATATGGTGTTTAATTTTGAGGAGAAGGGTGAAATTATCCATAAATAATCTCATAATAACAACTATTGGTAATCTAAAGACTTTTTGCTTGAAATGTCCATCTACATACCAGACAAACAATCACTAAACATAAAATGTTGATCTATTGAACAATATGTACTAAAATGTAGATGTTGGTTCTGGTTTCGATTTGAACCTCAGAGTTTATGGATAAAGATGTGTTCTTATTATGTGAAAGAGTTCATGTCACTCAGACTATTTCACTATAGCTGCTATTGAAAAGCAACCTAAAATCATTTCCTGGAAACTCCTATTTCACTTTAGTTCATCCATGAAAAGAGGCGTCAAGCTGTGAAAACTTCTCTTAACGGTTAAGAGCTGATTATTTTCTGCTCTCTGTGAAGAGCGAGTGCATTTTCAGTAGAGGTTTTGCTCGTATCAAAAAGAGGCAAAGGCAGTTTGTGTGCACAAAAAATGGCTTTTACTTACAGACAAATATTTAACTCTGATTGTAAAATGTTACTTTTGGGGCTTAACTTAGGTTTTTCTGAAGTTGTGAAAAGCTCAGGAAAAATAGAGTAAAAAAAAAAGTTTCATCCAATCTGAAGCTTCTAATTAGTTCTAAATTAGCCAGCTGTGATTCTATATTTAATTAAAACTAATACAAATTGAGGGTCTATTGATTTAAAATTCCAAAACCTTTGAATTTTATCAATGTTTTACAAAAAGAAATAAATTCTTTTAGCACCATTTTTGTTGCTGTGATTCACTTAAAAACAAAATGTGAAATGTACTGATTGTTTTCTGGATGAAACTAAAATGAAAACAGGGCACCGTTAAATAAACTTCTAATAGATAAATGTCCACTCAGACTGAAAGTTCAAATTTTGTCTCACACGACTCGAGTCAAAGGAAACCATCCATCATTCAGAGTGAATCAGCACTCATTCTCTGCTCAGCTGAAACAAGCTGACTTGATTGCATTCGTCAATATCTTCCGCCGCAGCAGCACTTCTCTGATAAATGTGACACGACGCAAAGCAAGCCCAAATAATGTTTTTTTTTTAATCCTGCTTCAAAGAGCAATTCAACATGAATTTCTGGTTGGCGTGTTGTGTAGTTAATGGCTTTTTGAGGGCTATAGATTCACTCATCCGGCCTGAGGTGTTATCAAAATGAAGACTCGACTCAAATGAGCCAAAGCGAGAAAGTGAAATGGTGAAATTTTAGGTGTAGTGGTTTCATCAATTCATATCACGAGGATCTTTACATTCACAATGCAGTAAACACAAAGTTGTCCAACCACTTTATGTTAAAATTCTTTCAAACTACATTCTGTGACATTCTCTCTACATTCTCTTTACTTTATATATGCTTCCATTAGGTAAAGTTATTAACCAGCATGGGATAAACTTTCATTGTTATGCTGATGATACACAGTTATATTTGTCCATGAAACCCAATTTATCCAATCAGCTACACTTAGACCATAAGCATGTCTTAAAGATAAAAATCTGGATGACCCTAAATTTTCTGCTCTTGAACACAGACAAGACTGATGTTTTGGTTTTTGGACCTGAGCATCTTAGTAATACATTTTTCAGTCTTTCACCCTCCTTGGATGGCATTAATCTGGCCTACAGCTCTAAAGTTAAAAATCTTGGTGTTATTTTTGATCAGGACATGTCTTTTATCCCCCACATTAAAATCGTTACTAGAACCGCCTTCTTTCACCTGCGTAAAATCACAAAATTAGAAACATCTTATCTAAAAATGATGCAAAAAAAATTGGTTCATGCATCTGTCACGTCTAGACTGGACTATTGCAATGGTTTGTTATCTGGGTGTCCAAATACAGTACGTCTTTAAAACGTCTTCAGCTGATCCAAAATGCTGCTGCCAGAGTTTTAACTGGAGTTAGTAAGAGAGATCATATCCCTCCAGTTTTATCTTCTCTCCATTGGCTCCCTGTAAATTCAGAATTTAATTCAAAATTTTACTTCTAACCTACAAAGCTCTCAACAACCTTGCTCCATCTTATATTACAAATCTTATTGTTCCATATTTTCCTAACAGAGCACTTCACTCTCAGACTGCAGGTTTACTTGTGGTTCCTAGAGTTTCC
>JARVLU010000437.1:19767605-19779357 GCA_031762415.1 Simpsonichthys santanae
TCTCTCTCTCTCTCTCTCTCTCTCTCTCTCTCTCTCTCTCTCTCTCTCTCTCTCTTAGCTTTGTTTTATTTTTTTGTCTTTTCATCTCCATGTCCTTTACATCTGAAACAAACCCAAAGCAAATTCTGATAAAGTTTTATTTATATATCAAGTGGAGCATTGAGGTCAGCCATAATGCTCTACTTGTAAAAGTAAATCTGTTGGGCATCATCTCGACACTCAGACAGTAATTCTGAGTGCCACAATGTTGAACAGGACACAACGGGGAAAACTGCTTTGAATTGTTTTATTATTTTCATCTTTGAGATCTGTTTGTATTTATTCCAACATCTGCCTGATTATTAACCAGCTGATAATTAAAGATTATGCCACTATTAATTTTCTTATTTTCTTGTACAATTTACAACTCTTGCTGAAAAGAAACAATTTTTTGCACTTTACTGACCAAGTCCAAAACACATTTAGGTTTAAGTTATTTGAGTTTCCACCACGAAGTCCATGGTTGACCCAGTCAATAAATCATAGCTAGACAGGAAGTATTCATGAACCCAGGCCAACAGTCTTTAGCTAATGTGTAATTTACGCAGCACCCGATCAATAGTTTTTGTTTTTAGACTGAATTGATCAGCTCTGACTAGTCTGTTGGGCATGATGCTTATCAGATGCTTATTATTGGTCACCATCTAAATAAAAAAAAAATGCTTTGGGCATTTACTGCAACGTGCACAAACTTTAGATTCAGTTGAGTTTATTTTAATTTATCCCTAATGAAACCACGAGGTAATGTACAATAAGAATCAGACACACTTTATTTGCTGTAGACCTTTATATTTTACATAAGTAGAAAATAAAACACAAAGCAACCAATGATTGGATTTATTTGCTTGAAGCGGCCATGTTCAGCATCTCCTCTCCATCAGGTCCTAAACTGACACAAGTGAGTTGCCTCACGGAGGCAACATCTCCGATGCCAGTGTTGAAATAATTTAGTGTAAATATAATTATTCTAACCAACAGAATAAAATAGTCCAGGCTGAAAGAATTATTGATGAACATGTAGTGCTGACTCTTGGTAAACCAAAGTTCCAAGCTTGGAGAAACAATTACGCACAAGCGCTCCAAAGAAATGCTATGTGGAAACTGTGTGTCAAATTAAATTTCTCATATTTTATTCATTCATTTATACATAATATATATATATATATTTTTTGTTTGCAGTAGATTAGACCAGAGGTTTTGTTCACTCTCCTCCCTCTATATCTTCCTCCGGAGCAAACCTTTTCCCCGGGTGCTGCCTCTTCTCCTCGGCGTGGCTCTGGATGTTGTCTAGAAAGTCGAGCAGCAGGCTGGTCTTCCTGCACCTGTCAGGGTCCAAAACGTCACACGGGCTGTCGGTGCTTAATTCCGGAATGGAGTTATCCCATAATCGTTTCCCGGGGCGCTGACGATTCTCCAACTCCGAGAGCTCTTCATCTCCGTCCGCGGTCCAGTCACTGTCGCCCTCCTCATCCTCGAAGTAGCGCTTACCTGGATGCTGGCGTTTGCTGTGCAGCACCAGGTACCTCTTTCCGGGGTGCTGCCGTTTGGAAAGTTCACTGAGCAGACCGAGGGGGCTGTCGGAGAGGCGGCCCGCCGCGGCGCGCTTTCCTGGGTGCTGTCTTTTCTGCAGCCCCGTGGTGAACGCGCGCATCTCGTCTTCACGCTTGCCCGGGTGCTGCCTCCTCTGCACGTCAAAGACCTGCTGCTCCTCCTCATCCTCCTCCTCCTCTCTCCTGCCTGGGTGCTGCCGCTTCTCCACGTCCTCGCTGAATCTCTTACCCGGATGCTGTCGTTTTGTCACCCACTCAGAATGAGAGAAGACCTCATCTGGAAACAACAGTTAGAGGCTCCGTTAGTTTCGTCTCTGCTGCAACACGAGCTTCCATCGCTCCTCTGCTGCGTGCGTAAATTACGCACAAAAGGACAATTTGAACCACTGAGCTGGAAAAGGTCGTTTCTTTAAACTCTGTTGCCCGCCACATCTCCCTGAATATTAATTTACAACATTATTTTTTAGGTATTTGTAATTATCTTCTGGAAAATAATTATTAACTGCGAACAAGTTGCCACGGTCAGCTCAAAACGACAAAAAACAGTTCAAACCTCAACAGCTTCAACAAGAAATACATTTTAAACGACAACAAATATATATTTTAAAAAGTAAGAAAAGCATTAGGCTGTAACTGCAGAGAACATTTCAGTTTTCCTTTAAAAGGCATCAAAAAATCGCACTTTTTACGCACCGTTTTGGCCGTTTTCATCCTGCAGCTTTTTGAGAATGGATCGCAAAAGGAGGCTCTCTGCTCTCTGTAGGATGATGTCGTCTATGGTGGTCCCTCTGTCCGTGTCATCCTCAGCAGAGATGCCCTGTCCATCCGACACAGTCAAGTAGCAGAGCGCCAGAGAAGCCAAGATGAGCAGGCATGCCGACTTCATGGTCAAATGTTCGTCTGGTGGAAAAACAGAGCACAGGAATGTCGCATGTGCCAGGAAACTGTTGCGCCCTGTGTTTCCTAAAAGATTTTGGTTGAATTAATTTGTCTATTTTTAAGATTATAGTTTGTTTTGCGCAATTAATAAACTGCTTTTTAACCCGTGATGAAGAAGCTGTGTTGTCTTGTAAAACCCTAAAAGTGTGACATAATTAAAAAAACATTTTAAAACGACTTTTAGAGAAAAGTAAATGCTTCCAAAACAACTTCAAATGATGCGCAATAAATCTGACGCATGTAAAAAATGCGCCAGACTCACCTGAGAAGTTTCCAGTTCCTCCTGGTTCTCCAGCCGTCGGCAGTTGGTGACGGTTGTTCTCAGCTCCTCCGCCGCGCGCGTGACCCTTATGACCAAGTCTGGAGGTATGAGCTGACAACTTCTGCAGGCTCTGCTTTTATATACTTCCCGGACACCATCGTCATCCTGAACCCTGGAGTCATCTTTCAGGATCCCTCGTCCTCCATTGATGTCACCGAGTCGTGCGCAACTGGGTTTGGTGAATGATCGCCCTACAAGGCCTGCTTCCTTTTTCTGCACCCACAAACACTTTGGTTAATCACTTAACATGTGCCCCTTCATCAAAAACAAACATGCAATCCTGTTTTTGTGGATTTATTTTGGATGAGTGCTTTCTCAGTTTTAAAATGTGTCTCCTTTCTTCAGGTTTTAGTGTTTGAGATGTTTACCTCAAATGATAAAGGTCTAAAAGGCTCCAACGTGTAGAATACCCCCATTTTTCATCATTGCCCTAAAGTCAAAAGAAACAGAGGGAGAGCTGAATCCATCTGGCTCTCCAGCACACAGAGAGCACTTTCTGGTCACGATGTTGCTCTGCTGAACGTATTTAGAGCAGGATCTGCAGATTTTACATGGGAAGTGCAGTAGAAGGTGCTGAATGACAAAACAGCCAGAACCAGTAAAATAGGCTTGTGTTTTTTTTTTTTTTCTTAAAGCTGCATACATTTGTCATTTTTCTTCTAAATCTTTATTAAAATTAAAAGATGTTTAAACTTATTCCAAGTGGTTGCAAAATCCCAAAAAAGGTTGGAGGGAATCCTATTAAAAAGAATTGTCTAGTTTATCATCAACACATCATGCCTGTTGAGATGTTTTCAAGGTATCTGTTCATTTTACTGCAAAACTGAGAAGTAGAGACAAAGTATGAGGCCATAAAGATAAACAAGTGAAACACCTCACCACGTTCGACTGGTGTTTGGTTTAAAAAGATCATTTTAGTGGCCTGAATAAGACAAGAAGCCGTTTATAATTAAGTTATGATCAGATGTTATTGTGAAAATGCACAAAGAGCTCTGAGACACACGGGACAATGTTGACAACATTGTTGACTTCAAATATTTTGGCCAGGATGAAAATCAGACTCGGTCTTAAATCTAAATCACTGTTTGGACTCAGAAACCTTTGTAGAAAAAATAAAAATAAAAACTTCTGGTCAGTAAACAGAGTTCATTTTAACCATAAATGCAAATTAGTCGTGTAAAGAAAAAAATAAAGATTCAAAAACCCTGCCACCTCTTTTGGTCTTTGCAGGGTGCATTACAGATGATGTGAACAGAAGGGACAACCTGCTCAGTGCTCTATGCTTCATAAATAAAAAAAATTAAAAAGTAGCTTTTTGCATATGTTTTTATATTATTTTTACTATTTGTACTATTTTTGTACAGAAAGCTTATGCAATTATCTGTTTGAGGCGACTCAGTCATATAGATGTGGATGTCAACGCACATTGTTTGTCTGAAGGAGCTGATGTGTCCTCACAGGGGGCCGAAGACTCAAAGAGCCAAATGATGCACAGAACAGCAGGAAACTGCCAGAAATTGGGTCTGTGGGTGGTGGTTCTCAGTTCTGAGCTGGTCTGGTTACATGACAGCCCATAAGAAGCTTCTTGTTTGTTTGCAACTGTGGAATTTTGCATATAATTGGATTTTTTTCCCCCTAAAGTATTCTTTATTATTAGAACTGACTTAAACCCTCACATGGTTCACTATATGTGACAAGTCTTGTACCTTTCCACATATAAAATTGTTCCCATCATGCAGTCCGTCGTCTGAGCCAACTCCTGCACCCAGTCAGTGCTGAAAATGAGCGCAAATTGAAATGACTGTGTAATTCTATAATTACCTGTCATCAGAGGGCTGACACATCCAATACTTCAAGGAGGTGCAGACTTCCATGACTAAAATCCTTTAAATATGGAGAAAATTATCTTTTTTTTTTTTAAATTAAAAACAACAGTGATCTATCACTGTGAGAAAAACAAAAGTTTAATATTTCTGTCCTATTAAATAATAAATGAAGTGGATCTGATGAGGGTTTAGTTCAGGGGTTTGCAACCTTTTTAATCAAAGAGCCATTTCTGCCTCTTCACTGATTCAATCAAAAAGACCCTGGAGCCACGAAACCTGCTACATTTGTAATGATCAACTGGTGGCCCATGGGCCACTATGAGTTAGTTGGAAGGGGCTTTTCTGACCAGTTGGGGTGACATTTTAAAATAATATTCAATAATGAATTTCAACATTTATTCATATTTTTACATCTTGGGACAAAAAAAAACAACAACAAATCTATCATATAAAGAAGTAAAAACCTATAGTTTATGAAAATGAAACCACTGAATGCTGCAGGGCTATGTGGCATTTTACAGAAGGTCATGATCTCAGCTCCTTGCCTCCTCTGCTCTTTGCCACCTGCAAGCGCTCTTGGCCACGCCCACTTCTCAGCTCTGCACAGAGAACAGCTGATCAGCTGCAGCAGGAAGTTTATCCTGCAGTACGGGCTGCACAGAGGTGCTAAATAATTTTAAATAATTTATTTTAAATAAAAATCCCATGCCGATCATGTGCCTCATCCATCAATCAGTCAGTTAGTTGTGTGTTATGTTCAATCTTATTTTGAAAAACCACGATAGAGTGAGTCCGCGATAAACAAACCTCGAAGTAGCGAGGGACTACTGTACTGTACTTTGAGCGAATAATTCAGTCCCAAAATAACAATATGTTCAATTCTTTGAGTGAAAACATTTGGTGTTCTTTACAATTAAGAATATATTATGAGAATAAATAGGCAGGCTGGCTAAAACAAGAAATATCTACTTTTTATTAGTAGTTTATCAAAGGAAAATTTAACAAGGCTTTTGTTGTGTGATGAATATTGCTAAAAGGCTAATCACATTGGACATAGGAGCTATTAACAATGACTAACTATTCTTATATTGTTTTATTATAAGTGAATAGAAATACGCCTCTAGTCTGGGTCACAGGGGGAAAGCATTAGCTACCTGTGGCACAGTGATTCTGCCAGCCTCGAGCCAGCGGTGGGTGCTAACTCACATGTATTCAGTGACGGGGGCATTGCTGACAGTGTGGGCTGTAGCTGGCAGGCTAGCTTCGCTACCATAGCTGGAGCCACAGCTGTAGAGACTGGGCATGTGAACGCGGTACAGGTTATCGTGCGCACCGCCACGTGAGGCGCCCGACTCGTCTTCTCCGTCCTCCTCATCCGTCCTTTGATTGGTCAGGTTACGAGCAGGGCATGAGAGGGCATGATGGATAAGAGGGAGGTGGGGGGGGGGGAGCGGTCGAGGGGAGGGAGATCCGAGAGAGACAACAGAGTGTAAACAAGTGGTTGAAGAGGAGGTTAGGAGAGGGAAGAGCTCCCCAGATTCACAAGACTGTGTGAAGTCATGACTCAAGCCTCAAAGGAGCTGGACACGAAGAAACGGATCATTCACCTACAAAACACATCCACTACAAACACAGAGGAGTCCAAACTGGACACAGGAACCTTGTTTTGTTTCCAAGTGGTGTTTAATAAGAGCAAATGGTACGAAAACAGACTCTTTATTATCGTTAACGCAACTTAAATCTAAAGAATCATGCAGTAATTTGCTTCATGCAGTTCTCCTCTATTAACATAGAGGTTTGGCTCTTATTTACTGACTATGACAAAAATGGCCAAATGGAATCAAAATGTGGTAAGATTTTTGTAGTGGTATATTTGGTGTGCTCTATGGAATATAAAGTAAAAAAATAAAATAAAATCAAGCAAAAAGGAAAATAATGGCTGTATTATAAGCAAACCATTTTCTGACATAAAATGGTCAAAAATGTAAAATGGCCAGTAACATAACAGAATGGCTTTAAAAAAAATTGTGCTGATTTGGAAGTTGGATCTCTGGCTACAGGTTGGCTCAGGACTCCAAACTGAAATCTTTTACAATACCCACCATACTGTAAATTGACAAAATTATCATCACATGTTTTCTTGTATTTATCACTTTAATATCAGCTGTGAAACCCCATCAGAGTTGGAAATATATACATATAAAAATAAAATAGAAACTTTATTTTTAAGGTTTTTAGCCTGGGTTTGTGTTTACAGAGACAAAAGGAGGACGAACTGTTTCTACTCTGACCTATCAGCAGAGGGAGGTGTTTCAATCTTTTAGTAATAAAGCAGAAGTTCTGCAGCAACCAGCCCAGAAAGCAGTTCTTCAAGTTAAAGTCTGAGAGAGCAATTACTGTTTTTTTTTTTTTTTTTTACCTGCTGGGCCATACGCTCGTTCTGACATGATCAACCCCCACAGGTGCAGATATGTTGCATTATTATCATATTTAACCAGAATAAAACCTATCACTTCATGCAGAGGCTTGCAATGGTTTCACTACTGAGTTATGTGGTTGTTGTAAAGGACTGACTATCTGATCGTTTCATTTTCTATGAATCTCAGTATCCACCATCATTTGCTGAAGCCCAAAGCGTTTCCAAATCAGGATGGGGAGAGAAGGCAGGGCAGGAACAGAAGGGGGAAGTGGGGACACAGAATAAAAAAATAACAAACAACAACAACAACAAAAACAATGCGTGGTGTAATTTTGTCAAACACAATGCTGGTGCTCTGAACCCGCAGGACAGAAAAGAAAATCAAATGTGTATAAACACAGAAACAAACCCATCAGCCAGACCGACGGTGCTAAAGCCCGACGGTAAAAATAAACAGGAGAAAACTGCAAAGATGCAAAGACAGGCGGGAAGACGTACACACAGATACAACAAATTAGGAAGCAAATACACTTTATCCAATAACATGCATGGACACCAGGTAGATTTCGTTACGGGTCTTGTGCTGTTTAAATCTATTTATTTGTATTTAGTTAGACAACAAGAAGTTAGAGCTAGTAATATGTCAGTCATTAGTGCACAAGTTAATTAAAGACATGGATGTAGGTGTTTAAAAGGGTTTGGTGTGGCCAGTATGCATCATAGGACAACTTTATTCTGCTTATCTTTCCAGTGTAATTAGGATCCCCTCAATATGGGTGGAATCAGCTGCTTATCATTGGACACCGACACAAACTGGACCAAAAACGTATCAATGTCTGCAGATGGGTTACTGTGCAAAACGAGCTCTGAGTGTAGCCCTATTATAATCATGGAAGAGTTGGTCCTCTCAGTTTGTAAACCCAGACTCATGCAGTAAGTGCAGACTGTGTGTTTTGTAACTGAGCTGAGACACACTGTGCAAGGGGAAAATGTGCATGGGAAAAAATGTGGATGTACACGTGTGATACCTCTTCCTTGGCCAAGTATGTGGCACACTGCACACAATAGAAGAGAACATCAGAGCAGTGACAAAGGAGAAGAGGACCAGGTAGATGAGACCCTCCACCCCGTCGTAGCACAGCCCAGTCAATGCTTGGACGTAGTCCTTCCAAAGAGCAGAGGAGAGGCATCAGGCTGGACTTACAACCATTACTTTCATATTAAAAAAACAAAATAAAATAAAAAACACAAAGTGACTCACCATGTGTAGGCTGCGGCAATCAACGAGAGCTGTCAGCTGGTGAAGACCAACCTCAGTGGAGTTCAACACAGACTGGATTTGCTCAAGACTCTCCTGCGCACACAAAACAATGGTACATGTGCACTCAAATGTGACAGATATCTTCTTTCATGAACATGTAAACACACACACAACATAAATATAACATTTTAAAAGTTTATATTTTGTAACAGATTCACATTCATTCACCTGCTTGAAAAAAAAAAACATACAGTAATGTCTGGACATTAAGGAGCTTTGCAGATACACAATATTTTATAAATTGCTCTAAAACACTGTCAAAATGTTATCTTCAACCCTATAGTTTATAAAATGCTCCTCTGCAATGAGTGCATAATATTATTTTCTATTTGCATGTAGAAACAAACAGATGCACTCTATAGCTGTTCAGTCTAACCTTTGAGGCCTAGTTTTTAGAGTTTTAATGAGATAAAATACCAAACAAACAAGTGCATGTCTGAGAAACTAAACTCCTAGAGAACTAAACACAGACCGTGAAATACTGTTGAGATCAATTGAACTTGATGGTTATTATGATAATCATTTAATAAATATTACATGGAAAAAGTTGCATTATATTGAGTATAATCGAGACATTGCTACACACACACACACACACACCTTGGCACTGGCATAATCACGTGTTGCTGATCTCAGTAGCTCTGCCACATCATCCTGCATCTCCACCAATGCTTTGTGACTCCCTGACAGCCTCTACAAAACAAATGTGCAAAAGAAGCTCACAAACGTATATGGTTAGAATTTGTTTGAATGTATTATGCTTCTAAATTCTCTTAAAAAAAGAAGCTCTCCATGAACTGACAACACCATTTGTGTGGTTTAATAAAAAAATAAATAAATAAGAAAAACAATTCTGAACGACATAAATACCTGCTGAAAGGGATTGACTTGTCCAGAGCTGCACCTCAGGTAATACTGCAGGATATCTGGCAAAATATAAATAAATAAGTACCATAATATTAGAGACCTTTGGAAAATGAACTGTGTCTTCATGCTTGTGTTATGACTGCAGCACAACATATTGCTCTGCAGTAGAGCAGACGGCAGGACCTAAAAGACGAGTGAAAAGAGGAATCTGGCAGAGGAAGAGAGGGAACAACAAGAAATGTAAAGGAGGGGAGACAACAACAGATCGATGCAGAATCCCAGCGTAAAACAAAAACCTGTGAGAATTGTTCTGTAACGCCAGTGAGGCGAGCAGTAGGAAGAGTGAACTGGACTTGTGCTGATGCATTGCAGCCAGCAGAGAGAGACAGAAAGAGCTTTCAGATACCTGACTGTCAAACACAATCCTGCTGGATACGTGCACGCTTGCACACAAAAAGGTGCATACACTTGTTTCTTAAAACACTGCTGGTGGAGATTCAACTGTCAGAGTCACTGAAGTCTAGTCTACATGTCTTTACTTATTTGTCAACCAACAGTGTTCACATATGAAAGCCACGATGGACAAATTCCACCCAGAACTGAACAATAATGTTCACAGTTTATAAAAATGGAAGGCCTTCTAAAGGCACAAAAACATCAGATGTAAAAAATAAATTAAGCACAGAAAATAATCCTGTTGTATTGTCAAATCTACTGTATTCTGTGGTTGTTGCATGCAAAAACAAACAAACAAAAAAAAGGTGTTTCATCGTTGTGTCTGCACACCTTGGTTGATGACAGCGTTTTCTTTGGTTGCACTGGTGATGTAAGTATCCGGGGAAACACAGAAGTCGCTGGCAGACTGTCAGAGGACGAGAACACAGAAGTTGCACTCAGCACACATGCACACTCCACCACTGGGTAGAGATTACATCACTGCAGAGCCCAAGAGCTCAGCAGTGTTGCCATGGTTACACTTACAGCAGCGACAGCCAGTTCCAGGCCCAGAGAACCCCAACTGATTATCAGAGTCAAAACCCCGAGCAGACACACGCTGAAGGTGGGGAAAACAAATCTTTTATAAAAATCAAGGTCCAGCTTGCTCATTTGACATGCACGTGACAGTTTTAGCTCATCTAGTTTTAGAGTTAGCCAGGGTTTCATCTGTCCAATAGGAGCAGATTTTGAGGTATGATGCAGCATGACGTACCCAATCAGAGTGCCCCGAGAGTTTCGTATGAGACCAAAGAGCACCAGAAGACAAATGAGGACATCAAACAGCAGCAGGCTGAGATACCCCAACCATCTATAAATACAAAAATCATAGTTTTGCAAATAAATTGAGGATAAACTAGAATCAAATGAATTTTAGCACAAAGCAAAAAATAAAAACCTGCATCCACGAGGAGTAGGAAGTGTTTAAGGAGTAAAGCTGATTATTATTAAATATTGTACATACAGTAATCAGATTCCTCTTTCATTTTTACTCAAGACTTTGGAACCAGAGTAATTTCAAGCAACAAGTTCTGCCACTGCACGATGGATTTTGTTCTTACCTGTAAAAGTCAAACGCCTCTGTTTTTTGGGCCAAGTCTTCCAGGGAGATATCGGTGTTGGACCAGAAGGGAACATCAACCATCAGTCTCACCAGCTCATCCAGTTGTCCCTGCAGCTTTTGGACGATGGCCACAAAGTCGGTCTGATCCTGGAAGGTGGTTTCTAACTGGACCAAGCTCTCCTCCACAGTCTGGTTTAAGGCTTGGGCGTTGTCTGACACCTGGAGACAAAACATTAAAAGCTCTGTAGTGTTTCTGTGTTCATCTTTAAGAGTAGATGTTAGGCAGACCAGCTGACAGCTCACCAGTTTGTCCACCCCAGATATAGTGCGGTTGGCATGACGAAGGGAGTATGCCAGTCGATTGGCTCCATCGCTGGACTCCCCGTTTCCGTAGAATCCTACAGCAATGCCGGCGCTGGGGAGGGGATGAAAAACCGGGAATGTCAAACTGAGGTGCCAACAGGTTTCTTCTTCTGTCCAAGGATTCACATCAAACATGAGCATAGGCACAACAAAACCAAATCACAGACGACTGCACAGTTTGGTGCAGTTCATAAAGTAACCAGCAGCTGGCAGCACTGAGGTCACAGATTTAGGCTTTGGTGTCACCCTAAAGCCTCAGGCGAACACAGGGCTACCAGGAACGATTCTCACACCAAGTCTGCATAATAACTGGGTCACCAAACTGCTCTGTGGCGCTGGGCTCACATTCACACGCACATGCTACAATATTTGGGGTTCCTTACACAAACACCCTTTCTCAAAAACGCAGGCACTGCCTGATTATGTTCACAAAATAATAAACCCCATAAACACTACATAAATTATTACCATTCAGTTTAGCTTCATTTTATCCTTTCTCCTCCTCCACACAAACAACCCCCCCCCCCACTCCATCCCAATTATACTTT
>JARVLU010000437.1:19792852-19817561 GCA_031762415.1 Simpsonichthys santanae
CATATAATCTTCCAAATCTACCTTTAAGTCCAAGTTTTCTAACTGGTATGTCTTCAGAAATAACCCTTCATCTTATAAACTTTTTATTTTATTAGGAGCAGCTGTGGCTGAATGGATGGTTTGATCATACTAGCAGTCACATGCCGAAGTGTCCCTGGGCAAGACTCAATGCCTCTGATGTGTGTCCCATCGATGTATGACTGTGATCTAAAGCACTGATTAGTCTTTGTAAAGACAGAGTGCTGTATGAATGGGTAAATGAGGGCACAGATTGTAGTGTAAAGCACTTTGATAAGCTAGAAAGTTGCTATATAAGTACAGTCCATTTACCATTATTTCTTTTGAAATTAAGGATTTTTCTCTGCAAACTGCTGGAGGACAGGTAATCCCTTCGTATAATGTTTGGCATCATTGTGATGCTTGGGCATTTCACTTTTTAAATATAGGGCGGGAATTCCTTAGAAAATTATTCTAGGTAAGGCAAGTTCACTTGTAAAGCACATTTCAGCAACAAGACAATCCAAAGGCATAAAATGGAATGTAAGGAAAAGTTGGACTACAGACTGAAGTTAATGATGTCTAAGTTAATATTTTAACTAGCCAGATAGGTGAAGGCAACTCTAAGCAAATAGGTTTTTAACCTTGATTTAAAAGTACTCAATGTTTCAGCATTCTTGCAGGTTTTTTTGAAGTTTGTTCCAGATTAGAGGAGCATAAAAACTGAATGCTGCCTCTCCATGTTCGGCTTGGATTCTGGGGATCCAGAGTAGACTTGAACCAGAAGACCTGAGTGGTCTGGAAGGTTGATACAACAACATATCTTTAATGTATTTTGGTGCTAAGCCATTCAGTGATTTATAAACTAACAGACATACAGTATTTTAAAGTGTATTCTCTGAGATAGAGGGAGCCAGTGTAAGGACTTTAGAACTGGGCTGATGTGTTCTACTTTCTTAGTTTTAGTGAGGATGCGGGCAGCAGCTTTCTGGATCAAATATTATCCAATCTAGACCAATAAAAATCAAGTTTTCAAACCGTCACTCTCTAGTTTTTTGGCAGGCCAAGTGATAAATCACCAAATTTCAACAAATTAATTTTATTTTGAAGGTTTTGAGACCAAGATTATGAAAATAATTTCAGTTCAATTCAATTCAGTTTATTTCTATAGCGCCAAGTCACATAGAAGTCATCTCATGGCACTGAACAGAAACATTCATAAGTTAACACTATTTAATCTGAGGAGCAGACTGATTTGAATTTAACTCCATCACAGACTCTCATCTTGAGCGAGCATGAAGGCGGCAGTGGAAAGGAAAAACTCCCTCATGAGGAAGAAACCTTTAGCAAAACCAGGCACAGGACAAGTGGCCATCTGCTTCAACTGGCTGGGTTTGAGAGAAACAGGAAGGTGGAAATAGCTACACAATGGCAGGTCAAGAATCACATGTTAAGACAGAAATAGTATCAAATGAAAACGATTCAATTTTAACAATTCATTTAAGGAAATTACCGGGTAGGTCAATTTGTCCTCCAGTAGTTTAAGCATATGGCAGCATAACAATCCAACCCTAACTATAGGATTTACTAAAAAAAAAAGTTAAGCCCAGTCTTAAAACTGGACAATGTGTCAGCCTTGTGGACAGAAACTGGAAGTTGGTTCCACAAGAGAGGAGCCTGATAAATGAAAGATCTTCCTCCCATGATGATTCTGGAAACTCTAGGGACTGCGAGTAAGCCTGCAGTCTGAGAGAGAAGTGCTCTGCTAGGAAAATATGGAACAACAAGAACTGTAATATAAGATGGAGCTAGGTTGTTGAGGGCTTTGTAGCTTAGAAGTACAATTTTGAATTCAATTTTGGATTTGAGAGGGAGTTAATGGAGAGAAACTAAAACTGGAGAGATATGATCTCTCCCACTAACTCCAGTTAAGACACTGGCAGCAGCATTTTGGATCAAATGAAGACATTTTAAAGAAGTATGTGGACACCCAGACAATAAACCATTGCATCAGTCCAGTCTAGACGTGACAAATGCATGAACCAGTTTTTCTGCATCATATTTAGATAAGATGTTTCTAATTTTAGAGATATTACGCAGGTGGAAGAATGCAGTTCTAGTAACATTTTTAATGTGGGGGATAAAAGACATGTCCTGATCAAAAATTACACCAAGATTTTGAGCTGTAGGCAGATTAATGCCATCCAAGGAGGGTGAAGACTGAAAAATTTATTTCTAAAGATGCTCAGGCCCAAAAACTAAAACCTCAGTCTTGCCTGTACTCAAAAGCAGAAAATTAAGGGTCATCCAGGTTTTTGTCTTTAAGACATGTTTGTTGTCTAAGTAGCTGATTGGATTCATTAAGTTTCATGGACAAATATAACTGTGTATCATCAGCATAGCAATGGAAATTTATCCCATGCTGTTAATAACATCACCTAATGGAAGCATATACAAGGTAAAGAGTATTGTTCCAAGCACTGAGCCTTGAGGAACTCCATGATTATCTTTGGTGTATGACAAAGATTCATTACATTTACAAATTGAAATCTTTCATAAAAATATGATTTAAACCAATTTAGAGCCATTCCTGTAATTCCAATACCATAAAGTCTCTGTAGTAGAATATTGTGATAAACTGTATCATCATTCAAAATAATCATCATTCAATATTGAAAAATCGTTCATTGTGACTCATTTTGCCAGCAAGGGTCACAAATGACAAACTGAAGGTTTCCAACTGACCATTAACAAATTAACAGTTTATTTTACATAATTATCCTTCACAATGCCTGAGCAGGAGTAGGTCCTCTCTTGATTCAGGGATGACTATTTCCCTCTCCTGCACGCAGGACTGATCGCAGCAAAAAGGGGAAACCACAACTCTTAGCTTACAGGACAGTGACCACTCAGCCAGTCTGTTGTGAAATTTACAGTTCACAGGGGACAGAAGATAGGACAATAACGAGGCGCAGCATGATGAAGAGGATGATCAACTTTGTGTGGAAGCTATGATCTTCTCTTACCTTCTGATACTCCGAGTCCTCGGGTCTGAAGTCGCTGCTCACCATTTGAAATTCTAAGTTGAAGTGGGGCAACCGGTGGAGCAGATTCACCCACCACGGAGGAGAATAGTTCACCACGGCCGCCATCCTGATGCAGCGGCTCACTGTCACGTCACTCTTTAACCTGATTCCTCACAGGAACACTGTAAAAAAAATACAGTATACTGTATATATAATAAATAACAGAACTAGCTGTAGCTAAGGTAGAAATAAAAAAAAATTGAAACGAAGAGTAATTATAATAAAGCCAGTAAACAGTATTTTATTCAGCATTATATCAAGGTGACTTTAATGATGGTTTAGACATTTTAAAAGATAAAAGTCATGGGAAGGGATGCAGTGATCACACACCTGATTGCTGAGTGTGAGGATGAAATACCTGCAGTATGACATACTCCAGTGAAAGCCTTCATCTGATAATAAAATGGATTATTACCTTCAACTACAGTGATGCATTGCTGATTACTGCCGAGATGCAGCACCATTTATTACCAATAAAGGAAATCAAGTGTGGAGCTGGCAGGCTGGTATTTAAAGCACATTGTGGGCAAACAGCAAACTGCATGGCAGCTATCAGCCTCTTCACGCCCATGATGCAGAACACACGCTTCGTGGGGGAAATGTTGCGCGTGAACGTGGAATTAAATGAAACACCACGACTCGGTCCGTTGTGCGGAATTTACTGTACCCGACACATGTAGGTCAGGGAGCCGGGCCTCGTAAAAATGACAGGTCGTTATTTACTGTCACAGTAAAAACACGGATTAGCTAGCTTCATCCTGCTTTGTTCGTTAAACTAGCGTTAAGGCGGCGAGGAGGAGGAGGGTAAAATGAAGGGGATGCGATGTGACCTACCTACTGAAGCCCAGAGCGGATGCAGAGTCTGTCGGTCCGGAGCGGAGCCTGCTTCACCTTTTGTCTTCCCCGGTCCGGTGGCGGTGGATTTGGAGCACGACAGCCGGCGGCCGCTGCGGCATCAACGCGGCTGGACCGAGCGAGTCGGCTGCAGTCTCCACCGCATCCAGGCTAACCGAAGAAGAAGAAGAAGAAAAAAACCGCCGTTGTGCTCACATTTCACCAAAAAGACGCACTTCCGCTCTTCTTTCTTCTTCGGCAGATTCGGGGTTAAACTCTCTGTCTGACCCGCAGCTCGTTTCCGTTGATGTATTTACCGTTATGGCCTCCTCTAATGATTTGTGTTCGCTCCCACGGCGGCCCTCTCCGTGTATGTGGCGCCGCGCAGCTCAGTCAGTTGGATGATATCGTTGGAGCGTGAAGCCAGCACGCGCTTTAAAAAGCCCTGGAGGATGGGGGGGCTTTGCGGCAACTCTGGCTTGTGTGCGCGCGCGCATTTCTGTGAGAGATAACGAGGGCAAATGCGCAAAAATATCGCCCCCTGGTGTTCATAGTGTAGCATTGCAGGTCTGGGCAGGGGCTCTCAAACTTTTTGGGTTCAGGGACCCTCTCATATAACCCTCATGATTATTGAACGATTTTTTAAATTTTGTCTCTTTAGTGCAATGGAAATATTTGTGTAACATAACTACTTAAGAGCAGTTATTTAATAGTGTTAATAACATGGAGTATTTTTCATGCACTTAATTAACAAAATTTTTAATTTCAACTTCCAAAAACTATCGTTTTGAGAAAATTAACAGTATAAAAAAACACTTTCAAATTTTACCTATTCACAAAATGAACATAAACGTTTTGCCACTTCTTCCAATTATTAGAGAAAACTATTTTACATAAAACTGAACAGAATCAGAACAGCAGTAGTCACACCAAGTAACAGGGCTTCATTACCGTGGTGCTTAATTTATAAACAGATTCATGCCGGTGTCGTGAACATAAATAGTGGATCGGCTGATGGGGGGGGGTTTCCTCTGGAAATTTTTGCATAAAGTCGATGTGATTTCCAGCATTTTTGTGCATTTCTCCATGCAGCTGTTTGACTTTATAACCATCACTGCTCCCAACAAATGCAATAAGTATTAAATACATGCTGACCTCTGCTAAAACACTCTGCCTATAATACTGCACTGTAGTCTGCCATTCTCAATGTTCAATACATATTGAACATTATTAGTGTTATTGTGTATCTTATTTTTTTTTTCTTTATATATTATTTTTAACCTTTAAGGAACTTTTTGTGTGAATCTTTTTTATCTTTTGCAGCTGTTACTCTTGAATTTCCCATCTGTGGGACACTAAAGGCTGTTTCTGTTCTATTTTATTCTTAACATGTATGTGCTTTAACATGTATGCACTTGTAAAAAAAAAAAAAAATATATATATATATATTTTTTTTTGCAAACCCCCAGGAGTCTGAGGATCCCCAGTTAGAACCACTGGCATATAAATATCAGAATAGAATAACTGGAGAGATAGAATAACAGAGAATAACCAAACTGTTATTAGTGAACATGGTTTGAATAAAATAAAATATAACTTAATCTAAGCACTCTTAAGTTTCTCAGTCTGCAGTTCAAATATGTTATCAGGATTTAATGCAGTTTAAATTGATATATGGGGACTTCATAAATGGAAGCCCATTTTTGCCACTGTGACAAAAAAAAAAAATCATCTACATTACAAATACCATCACAAAATATTGCCTCTGTGATATACATCTCAAAATTATTAATTAGCATCTCATAATTTTGTAACAGCCTATAAGCCATTTCTATTTTTTAACTTAGCATATCATAATTATGAGGCTCAGTCACAATTTTGGAATAATATCTTATAATAAGGAAATGGTAATTATTATATTTTTGAGATAGTACTCCATCATTTTAGATGCCAAGTCATAATTTTGAGATCATAAGATGCTAAATCACAAATAATAAAGTCAGGCTACTTTTAAGTTGCTAGGTCATAATTATCATTTGTTAAGAGGATTTTTATTTTTTTAATCAGATGGTCAAACATGGGCTTCCATGCTTTAGTAGAAAAAATATATATACAGTATATAAATAAAGATAGCAAATAATCTAAAACCAGCTAGTTCTTTGTGATACCTAGGGTGCTCATTTAAAATACGTTCTAGATTTGTTGGTGTATTTAGAGGATCCGGGTACTTTTAACTATTTTTGAGAAGTTTAGTCAAGTAATTTAGGAACATATCATTTTAAAAACGTAGGCATGCACAGTGATTAACAGGGAAGAAAAACAACTCCACAAGGTTTAATCTTATAGACTCGTATAAAATAATTATTTAATTTCAACATTGCTTTTAAAGTATTCCTTGTACAATGTGAACACTAAAACAGATTCCTCACATACGTATGGATGAAAACGTAAACGCTCTTCAAAAATATGTTTTTTAGATTGCGATTTCATTTAAAAAAATGCACTTCACTGAATGCATCTAACATTAGGTTACACACATGTTGAGAAGCACACTTTAATCATTGCTTTTGCTGACCACCTTAAAAAAAAGAATTGTTTTCTTTAAAGCACAAGTATTATTAGAAGTAGACAGTGTATCCATTGGACTGGTAAGTATTGCAGCAGAGTGAGCTAGAATTTATTCACAGTTTTGGCTCAATAGTGCATAAGACGAAGATCCCCTCCAAGTCGAACCTCATAAAAATCAGCTATAACTTTGTAAGCTAATGACAGTAATGAATGGAATGTTTCCCGTCAGGTCTACTGAAATATAATCAGAGGAATTTACAGTAATTTGCCTCACTTGGGCCTGTCAGGTTAGCAGAAATGACTGCATTTATTGCTGTCAGTTTAAGATAAATTATGCAGTATGCTATTTCAGCAGCGACAACAGCAAAGGGAACAGTTGACACTAATTAAATAAATAAGAACTGGCTCAACAAGAAGAAGTGAAAATGAAAGATGCTGCTGATTCAAGATCAGATTAGCTTTTTCTCCACAACTAAAAGAAAAGCCCACGTGAACATTTCAACACATTTATAATGTGTTAGCTATTGAAAGAAGAGATTATGTGCCACATGTCTCCAGATAAGATTCAGCTTCCCCAAAACGTTTGGTTATTTTGATGGGAGAGGCTTTTACACAGCAAATACTGTGTTCATTCTGAATAAAAACATAAAGGTGTATTGGTCAAGGATGTGACATACAGTATTTGATTTTAGCACACCTTACTAACATTTTTGAACACAACCTGAAGCAAACCAACAGAGACTATGACATCAAAACCTCTCGGCTTCTAAGTGGACGCGACGGAGACACAATGATGTCATCAGAATCATCAGATTCATCGGCAACATCTGCGTCAGCATCTGCTGAGGAATGGTGTTCTCTTTGGGCTGCAACACACAGAATACACAGAACTATGTTGACTCAACCCACGTTAATAATAAGCCACCTGCAGACTGATATACATTCTAACCTGGTGTGTGTGATGTCCTGGAGACAGAAGTTGTAGAGGCAGGCCGGAGGTCTTCTTGCTTGGGATCCTTTTCAGCATGA
This sequence comes from Simpsonichthys santanae, assembly GCA_031762415.1. Taxonomy (NCBI): domain Eukaryota; kingdom Metazoa; phylum Chordata; class Actinopteri; order Cyprinodontiformes; family Rivulidae; genus Simpsonichthys; species Simpsonichthys santanae. The sequence continues at coordinate 19,800,367 of JARVLU010000437.1, forward strand.
AGATATTCAGTACCTTTTAAAAGAAAACACCACAAACTAACAAGTCTGCTCTGAAATATTAGAATGAAACCAGTAACATAAGTTAATACTCCAAATCAAAGACTTCATTCATATTCCATAATCACCCTGTATCTTGTTCCTGTGTAAATGTACTAAAATGACAGCAAAAAACTTTTATCTTCGTCTCAAACTCTATTTGTGTGAATGGTTATGAAGCATTCCACTTTATTGCGATCCATTTTTCTTCCATATGTTGGTCGGCATCTTCTCGTGCTACAGTTTTTGTGCTATTTCAACAAATCATAAATCAAAATGTTCAGCTCATTAGGAGAAGGGTGCTGTGACTTTTGGTATTGGTACAACTTTAGCTTTGTGAAATATTTAGCCTTTTCTGCCTCTTTTTTCTCATAGAAAATGAATTGAGCTCATTTTACCTCCTTCAGCTCTTTAGATGTGTTTACAACCTTTTACTGCTCCTTTCACTTTTTGTTCTGCTTCAGCTTCCTTGTGCAAATTTAAACTTTTCTTTAGCTACTTTCAGCTAATTTCAACTGCTTTTCAGCTGTTGTTGTGCTTCTAACTTTTTTGAGCTAATTTCAGCTGATTTCTGTAAGTTTCAGCTTTTTCTACTATTTAGCTGTTTTAGTTTTTTCAGCTAATTCTACTTTTGTTGTACTCATTTCTACTTTTTTCAACCTAACTCAGCAAAAATGTGCTCTCTCCACTTCCATCTGTTCATTTAAGCTTCTTTCTGCCATTTTTTAGCTATAATTCATCGGGTATATGCTAATTTAAGCCTTTTTCAGGTAATTTCCACTTTTGTGGGCTCAATTCTGCTTCTTTCAGCCTAATTGGGCAAACGTGTTCTTTCTGCTTTCTTCTGTTAACTTAAGCTTGTTCTACCTTTTTCAGCTAGTTTTTATAGCATTTTGAACTGTTTTTGGCTGTTTTCAGATAAATTCAAGTTTTACATTGTAATTTCTGCTACTTTCAACCTAACTACATTATTTCTGCTAATTTCGACTTTTGCTCCTTTCAGCTTATTTCTGCTAGTTTCAGTTATTTCAGCTACTATTTAGCTGTTTTTATGCTTTTTCAGCTAATTACGCATTTTTTGCACTCATTTCAACTTTTGTGTTTTTTCCATTTTCTCCTGCTGATTTATGCTTGTTTTACATTTTCAGCTATGGTACATTTCAGTTTTTTTTTTTTTTTTTTTTTTTTTGGTAGTTTCAGCTGTTTTTCAGCAAGTTCTTCTGCAATAAGCATTCACACTGCATTTTTGCAGGAAATGCAATTCCTCTAGTTTTCTTTGCTACAACATAAGCTAAGATGGCTCAGTCCAAATTTTCTTGAGCCCACCACACATCAAATGTAAAGGCAGTCAGGAAAACTGCTGACATCAGCGCTACGCTCTGTGCACCCGCATGCTCGTCACAAGTGAGAGGGGTTAGAGAGAAACTTATGTGTATGGGATGGAGAGGGCACAGGAATCTCTCAGGGTCGTTTCAGTCATGTCTCTGGACAGCAGAGGCTGTAGTTGTTACGGGTCATAAGAAATGGCATCATTACAACGCTGCAGCTCTGCTGAGTGCCCTCATCGGTCTTTGGCACGAGGTTGTGAAATGTTCTGGCTGGTGCAGAGGCGACAGCCATCATTGGATTAGATCAGTGTGATCCATTGCTTCTTGTAAAGGTGTCAGGGGAGCGATGAAGAGCAGTTCTGACTTACAGCAGGGCAACGCCACACTTGAACACAAGTGGACATCAAAGAACACTTACTTGAAGGCAGAGTACTTACAGTGGTTGAACATTTTCTATTATTGATCAAATATTTATTTATGTCCAGAGTAAAGGTCCAGAATCATTAGCCAGAGCATAAAGAACACAGTGAAGAGCGAGATGGAGTTTATCGATCTGTATTTTTTACGGTAACTCAGTGGTCAGTGCTGCGGTTTTGTAATCCTTAGGTTGTGGGTTCAAGCTCAGGATGTGTCAAGAAGGGCATCCTGTGTGAAACAAACTGACAAATCTTTCATGCAAGTTTGCTCGCTGTGGTGACGCCTGAAGAAGGGAGCAGCCGAAAGAAACAACTTACTTGTTGATATTTACTCATTGCTTGGATTTCTACAAGCAATACAGAATACAGCAGTGATATTATTTTATTTATTGGGTGAATGCTTTAGAAGCATTCACACTGTTGTGATGAATTTTTCTTCTGTCCATTTTTCAGCATTTTTCTCGTTCCACAATTTTTATGCCATTTCAACAAATCATGTATCAAAACGTTCAGCTCTTTCAGGACGATCCTGCTATGACTTTTGGTATTGGTGCAGCTTTAGCTTTTTGAAATATTTAGCTTTTTCTTTCATTTTTTTTCCCCTCATAGAAAATGAATTGAATTCATTTTACATCCTTCAGATCTTTAGCTCTTTAGATTTGTGTTCAGTGCCCTGAGATGACTTCTGTTGTGACTTGGAGCTATACGTATAAATAAACTCAGTTGAAACTGAAATAAATGTGTTTACAACCTTTTTCTGCTACTTTCACATTTTGTTCTGGTTCAGCTTCTTTCTGCAACTTTAAACTTTTTTCAGCTACTTTCAGCTGTTTTTTTTTTTTGTTCAGCTCATCTGTGCTTTTTTCAGAATCTTTCTTCTAACTACAACATTTTTGAGCTTCTTCTAACTTCCTTCTGCTAATTTCAGCTTGTTGTGTTCCTTTCAACGTGGGTGGGGTAGGTGAAACACCCACACCTGCCTCCACCTTCATTCGCCCCACTCTGGGCCCTTGAGCAATGTCTTTAACCCCCAACACCTGCTTCCCTGGGTGCCCTAGATCCCAGTTCTCTGCTCCACACAGAGGCTGTGGTAGCTCGGTGGTCTCTGGTTGCATCAGAAGGACATCCAGCATAAAAATAATTACCAAATCTTCGTGCAAGTTAGTTTGCTTGAAGAAGAGAGCAGCCGAAAGAAGAAGAGTGCTCTTTTCTGCTTACTTACGCAAGTTTCAGATTTTTCTACTACTGTATTTTAGCTACTATTTAGCTGTTTTTGATGGTAATTTTAGCTTTTTCAGTTAATTCCACATTTTATGTATTATTCCAGCTTTTTTCTGCCTAATTCTGCAAAAATGTGCTCTCTCCACTTCCTTCTTGTAATCTCAATTTCTTTCTGCTTTTTAGCTGCTTTGCAGCTGCTTTTCGGCTCATTTCAGCTTTTTTCAGATCATTTCCACTTTTTTAGCTTATTTCTGCTTCTTTCAGCCTAAATGGGCAAACATGTGTTCATTCTACTTTATTCTGCTAATTTCAGCTTATTCTACCTTTCCAGCTACCTTTTAAACATTTTTAGCTATTTTTGGCTGCTTTCCAATAAATTCATAATACCGTAATTTCTGCTACTTTCAACATATATAAATTATTTCAGCTAATTTCAGCTTGTTATGCTCCTTTCAGCTTAATTATGCTAGTTTCAGCTGTTTCAGCTACTATCTAGCTGTTTTTACACTAGATATAGCTTTTCAGCTAATTCCACATTTTTAGCTATTTCCGCTCTATTCTGGTAGTTTGAGCTTATTTCTGCCTTTCACCTACTTTTTAGCTTTTTCTTTTGTTAATTTCAGCATTTTTTAGCTACTTTCCTAATTTCTGCTAATTATTTAAACCTATTTCAGCAAATATGTGTTCTTTCTGCTTTTTTCGAGTAATTTAGGCTCGTCTCCCATTTCAGCATTTTTTTAGCTCATTTCAGCTGTTTCTCAGCATGTTCTTCTACAATAAGCATTCACACTGCATTTTTGCAGGAAATGTAATATCTCTCGTTGTTTATGTAATACAAAAATGTGAGCTTTACCTTTGTGAGTGTGTGTCAGGCCAGCCCTTCTTGAAACCAGAGTAGGTTGACTGTTTTCTACTGGAGAAGGCACAGCAAACCCTGAGCTAAAACACAAACACAAGGACCGCTGAATAAATGTTATACTTTAACTCCATCTATTTACAGGGTTTCTGCAGAGTCTTAAAACATTTTATAGCCTATTAAATATGCCCACATTTTCCATTTTGGGTGATAAAATACATTTAGTTGTGTCTTTTGTCTATTCATGTTCTTCCAGCGGCAGTCCTGTTGGAAGGGCGTTCTGCTCAAAAGAATTTGGTTGCTCTGCTCCTGAAACTGGCAACTGATTTATTGTACGTTTCTGAACGATTTGGACTGAATTAGAATAAAAGTTGGTACTTTGAAATAAATTTTACAACTCGTTGTTTGTCATGATTTATGCAGGTCTTCAATTTGAATCATAACGGTCTTGAAAACATCTTACAAAGTATCACATTTACCTGACTGACATTTGCAGAAACCCTGTATTTATTCTGTTTTATGTATAAATGAGTAACCTCTTTACTGCAAAACTACACCGAGCCAGATGTCCCCTGAATGCAGACTGTATCATCGTCACAGCAACCTCGTCCAGCTCTCCAGGCACAGGATTGGCTTCATCGCCGCAGCTTAACAAGTCCATCGGCTGAAAACAGAACGTATTGATACAGATATAACAGAAAAATACTCACAGCAAAATTTTGTCTAATACCATCAAGTGGCCATTTCTATACAGTGAAATTAGTTTATTTCAGAAGAAGACGTGTAGAGTTCTCTTTTTAACAATCTCATTCAGGATGAATTTTGTTAAAAGAGAGAGTGTATATTTTCTTTAAGGAATTGAGATGTTTGTGAAGCCTTATTTTAGTACTAGTTTGAAAGAACTATCCACAATAATTCAGGGAATAGGATTGTGCAATGGTTTGGATGATAACGTTAAAAATGTCAGATCACTGTAAACATTTAAGAGACTGATGAAGACGAGTTTCTTGAAAGAATCTGGAAATCCGTACATTTTACATCATCTTTCTCGTTCCACAATTTTTGTGCTATTTCAAAAAATCATATATAAAAACATTCAGCTCTTTCAGGAGAAGGGTGCTATGATTTTTGGTATTAGTGCAACTTTAGCTTTTTGAAATATTTAGCCTTTTCTGCCACTTTTTTTTCTCAAAGAAAATGAACTGAGCTCATTTTACATCCTTCAAATCTTTAGATGTGTTTACAACCTTTTACTGCTGCTTTCTCATTTTGTTCTGCTGCAGCTTCTTTCAGCTTCCTTGTGCAAATTTTAACTTTTTTCAGCTACTTTCAGCAAATTTCAGCTGTTTATTCAGCCTTTTACTTTCTTTCTGCTAACTACATTTTTGTGCTTCTTCTAACTTCTTTCTGCTAATTTCAGCTTGTTGTACTCATTTCAGTTTGTTTTAGTAAGTTTCAGCTTTTTCTGCTATTTCAGCTACTATTTGTCTGTTTTTATGCTAATTCTAGCCTTTTTTGGCTGGTTCCGCATTTTCTTTGTACTTATTTTAACTCTTTCAGCCCAATTCAGCAAAAAATGAACTCTCCACTTCTTTCTGGTAATTTTAGCTTTTTCAGCTACTTTTCAGCTTTTTTTGCTACAGTTCCGTAATTTTAAAAAAATTTCAGATAATTTCCACCTTTTTGTGCTTATTTCTGTTTTCAGCAATTATATGTTTTTCTGCTTTCTTCTGCTACTTTAAGGTTGTTCTACGTTTTCAGCTCATTTTTTTAGCTTTTTTAGCATTTTTAACTAGTTTCAACTGTTTTCAGATTAATTTAAGTGTTTCATGGTAATTTCTCCTCCTTTCAGTCTAATTAACTTATTTCTGTCAATTTTAGCTTGGTGTGCTTGATTCAGCTTGTTCCAGCTTTTTCTGCTATTTCATTTTTTTCTTTCTTTTTTTTAATATGTTTTGTACTAAAATTATTTTTTCAGCCATTTCCACTTTTTTTTTTTTTAGCTCATTTCAGCTCTTCCCACTTCCTTCTGTTAGTTTAAGCTTCTTTCTGCCTTTTCAGCCATTTTTTGTGTTAATTTTAGCTTTTTTTAAAGCTAATTTCCTACTTTTTGTGCTAATTTCTGCTTATTTAAACATAATTCAGCAAATATGTGTTCTTTCTGCTTTCCTCTCCTAATTTAGGCTTGTTCTTCTATTTCAGCTACATTTCAGTATGTTTTTTTAGCTAATTCCAACTGTTTTTCAGCAAGTTCTTCTGCAATAAGAACTCAGTGCATTTTCGCAGGAAATGCAATTTCTCTAGTTACACTTGTTTTCTTTAATGCTGAAGTTAAAAAAAATAGTGTGACATCAATATATTAATGACAGTTCCTTGAATGTCAAGGTTCTTGTTTCCTTGTGAGAGTGTACGAGTCAAACCTTATTCTGTACATCGTTCACCAGGACCTTGAGCTGTGACTCTCTGAAGAGATGGCCCCTTAAAGCTGACTGCAACATCACAATGTCCTACAGAGAGACCACAGATAGAAGAACATAAGACTATCTGGTCAAAACTGGGACAGTCTGTCTGGAGAGTTTTATATAATGATTCCTCTCACACATCAGTGACTTGTTTTACATAAGTGTACCATGTTACATACTCTCTGTCTGTGCTGCCTCCAGTTTGTCTGAATGATCAAAGCTGCCTTCTCTCTGTTTTTCTTCCCAGTGTCAGTCCTAGATTCATCATCTCTTTCCACCCCCATCTCTTCAGTGCATCCAGCGCCCCGCTCATCATCCTCTTCCTGATTCGCTCTGCTCTGAGCGTCCTCATGACTCCCTGCCACCGTGGGAGGAGGAGGAGGAGAGAACTCGGCCTCCACAAGTTTGAGTCTGTCCTCCTCCAGAGTTTGGATCCTCACTAGCAGCTGCTCCAACTCCTGACTTAAAAACCGTGAAACAAAATACACAAAAAGATAAAAAATTGCATGTTACAGCATAACAACAACATCCTATAACAAGATCAAACTTGTGCTGGCTAATTTGTACAATCTGGATAATTAACTGGTAGCAGAAGTTTCTCAGATAATTTGCAGACTTTTTATGGAACAGGTGTCATACTCAGTTACAAATGGAGGCCAAAATTAAAAACTTGGTCCGATCCACAGGCCAATTTCAGTGGAAACATTAACTCAAGTCAGATACATGACAACTTTTCTTGCTTGCAGGTTCCTCAACAAGAGTTTCATCAGTCTCATTTGATAATCTCTGAAGCTCTTTCCACATCAGAATCAAAGCTTACTGAAAAAGACAACATTTTATCTTCCAAAAAGCTTCTAAATTAGCCATGTGGCATGAAAATTCTGCACTAAATTAAGTAATTCTTAGTTGTTTTAAGCTAAATGAGAAGAGCTTAAAACATTTTACATTTAAAATATCATTTTGAGGGACCAGCGAAAATGATGGTCCAGATTTGGCCCGTGGATCTTGTATTTGACACATTCCAGATGCACTAAAAATAAAATGTAGCAGCATATTACACAAGTAAAAACCCTTTGGTATACAATATTTACTTTTTAATATATTTTTGATTACACAACTACATGCAAAAAAGTAAATAAATTAAAATGTTTGAAATGATACTTGACGCTTGTCAGTAAATCAAGCTGAAGTTTTAAAACAGGAAATATTGATGTGCATTCTGTGCAAACATGATTTTCAGAGTCATGTTGTACCTGTGCTCCTGTTTCTCTAGATCAAGAAGTTTCTTCTGTTCAGCTTTTAGTCGTTCAGTCTCTCTCTCCAGCTCGTCTCTTTCTGTCCTCAGCTGTGTCAGTTCATCACTAAAAACACAAACAGAGTAAACCCCATTAAAAACAAAACTCAGTGTTCTACAACCACTGGTAAAAAAAAAATTAAAAAAAAAAAAAAGTATGAATCACCAAGTATTTAGTTTAACAGCTGAATATTAAGGTTTTATTAGGCAAGCTTGGATAAATAATGTTGTAAATATTTGTTTTTAGATCCACCTTTTGATCACAGAACTTTTTATTTATTTAATTTTTCACCATAAGTTTTTCATGAGACCCAGAACTTTTGTTGGTCATAATTCAAGTTCAAGTAGGTTTTACTACCACTCACATCACATATGGTACATGAGGTGGAATGAAATTGTGTACACAGGGTCCCGGTTATAGTTTTTCCAGAAGAAAAGTTCAAAAATGGTCTGCTCTGTGGCAAGTAATAATTATACAGTATTATAAAAAGTGACTTGAATATCACTGGGTCGACTTCGACTTGAATAAATGAGACAAGTGAAAGATTTAAAGTTCATTTTAGTGTCGAAGGAATGACGGCCCAGGTCTTTCAGTGGACATGAAACCCCATAATGACAACTTGTTTTCTGTAAGCAGTCATCGCTAGCGTTCTTTAAACCGGCAACACACAAACTTCTCACCTAATGATTGTTTTCTAATGGTTTACATTTGGCCTATATAGAGAATATAGAGATGGAGGCACGTCCTGATTGTACAGACAGCACTCAAGAGGAGGGGAGGAAGAGGGGGAGGGGGTTTAGTGCAAGGGTTCAGCATGAGTGCTGCCTTTAGCTTTTTAGCTGGTGTGCCTGTATTGCGTGCCGCTAACTTAGCACTACGTCAGAGAGGTGCACGCAGTTCGGTTCAGTATGCGGGGCGCTCAGTTCTATTGTCTAATGGGAGGGGAAACACTGTTCTCTAGGCTTGTGTAATTAATAGGCCTGTCATAACAAATTTTGCTGGGCGATTAATTGTCTCAGAAATTATTGCGCTAAACGATAATATTGTTTGAAATTTGACAATAAGTATCATATTTTTCGGCCTACAGTTTTTTGCATAATTTAGATGCCCTGCGACTTATAGACCTAAGTGACATATTTATGGATTTTATATTTATAAACCATTTTTTTGGCTGAAATTTGACCGTTTCCATTCATTCTAACTGAAAAAAAATAAATAAAAGAGCAGTACCACTTTCAGCCACTTGATGGGATCAGAGTAATAATGGTGTATGGCATGCTATTGTGTCATGTAATAGGTAAATGTGGCTATAATGATAAATTAAAAAAAGTTCAGAACAAAAACAACTCGACTTTACTTATACTATACTTTATACGTTATTGTTTTTCTTGCACATTTTAGAATTTACCATGTCCTGGATTACTGAGACGCTTCACCAGCTACTAATGATTCAATTGGCCTGCCACAGTCTCCCCATCTTCATTCTGCTTGCTTCTTGGAACCGTTAAAACCAACTGCACTGCTCCGGTGAAATGCAGCTGATTTGACCATTAAAGAGCATTTATTAAGCAAATGATAGATCGAGACACACCTTTGCTCTAATTTCAAGCAAAGAAATAATTGTTTAGGTGCTTTTCTTGTTTAATTTTGGAGAAACGAGTCGCGTTCCTCCTTACTTTTTTCTTCCTCTGCGCGTTCACGGAGCACCGAGGCAGCAAAACTATTTTTTAAATAAAGCTGATTTGACAAGTAAAGTACATTATGTATCCTGATGCATGCTCAATAATCCAGGTTAAGTCTGGTCCTCTGGACATTCAAAAAACAAAACAAAACAAAAAAAAATTGTAGAAACGTTTCGTAGAAGAAGTTTTCCGGACAAAAGACGAAACGTTTCTACAATTTGTTTTTTTTTTTTTTTTTTTTTTTGAGTTTCCAGATGACCAGAATTAACTTTTTTAGATACATTTTTTAATCAAATGTTAGACTGAGACACATATTTACTATAATTTCGAGCAAACAAATACTGTAATTGTTTTTAAGTGTTAATCTGGTTAAATTCTTGTTAAAGTTCTCCCGTGCATGCTCCCGTGGCCGCCATTTGGCAGCCCATCGGTTTTTGGCACAACACCGGTCCACATTTCTGGGTTCGGTCCACATTTCTGGGTCGTCGGCAGTGACGTGTAACAAACGCGACACGTCAGTGGTGACACATAATAGATGCAACGTATACGACGAAGCGACGTATTTATGGATTTTTCCACTTTATTAGACAAATATGGACTGACGACTTATAGGATGGTGCGACATGTCCGTCGGAAAATACGGTGATTATTGTCAAATGTAAGAAGAAATGTTAATTTGTTTTGCATGTAGTACATTTTTTCCGACCACTGGATGGCAGTACAAGACAGTTTAAAATGAAGGATGGTTAGTGAGGGAGCGAGTATTGTGTCTAAGAAAAATGGGAGGGAGGCCTCTTGACGTGACATGGGCTGTTTCTCTTCAGTTCTCAAAATGGCAGAGGCTCTGTGTGGTTTGCTCTTTAGCATAGCATTTTTCACACAAAGCTTTTAAAAATAAAAAAAATCAGTAAACAAATTTTCAGCTTCTTTTTGCAGAGAAAAACAACTTCTTAGATGAAGACACAGGTTTCAACTGTGAATTTTGGAGCTTCGACAAGATGGAGTTTTTTCCCCGAGGTCGGCCTGTTAGCTTAGCTCGTAGCTTAGCTTCTCAGCTTAGCTGGTTTCAACCATTCAAAAACGTGATTTGGGACGGTTAAAATGGATTTTAAAGAGAAAGTGAGGGGTCAGTGAAGAGCACTGGAGTTGGGCCTTTTGTCATCCAGTGTCTTAAGTAGAAAGAGAGACACACAAAGAAACGATAAAGCCGAGAAATGAGAAAGAGGTCAATAATTTTTATTTATCATATGATTCATTGATTTATTGTTTATTGCAACAGGCCTAGTAATTAGTTCATTACTCATGACTAAGAGATTAATCGAATATGAGTAGAACGTGTGTTTGAACTAAGAAGTCACTCACTCTTTACTTGACAGCATCTCTTGTAGCTCCACCTTTTTTTTCTCCGATTGGCTGAGATGCTCCCTCAGACTAGTGATCTCCTCAGCTTCCTCTATGACTCCCATGGAGACAACAGTCTCTGTTGCCACGGAAACCCCCAGAGCCCCAGCAAGCGTGGCCTGGACCTCCTTCTCCAGTCTGCCGCTGCTGCTTGTCGCAGGCTGAGTGTGTCTTCTGCTGTCCTGCAGCCTCTGACAGGACGAGAGAGTCTGTGATGGAGAACTCAGCGCAGAAGAGTGCACGTGTTCACATGAACAGATACAGTTTACTCTCACCTTCTCTACCTCCAGCAGCCGTCTCAACAGTCTCTGTTTACTCCACTCTCTGTAACCTGAGGCATAATCACACAGACACATATTTTATTATTCCTACAATACAGAATTTAATACATACAGCAGCGTTTCTTTAAGATAGTTAAAATGTATACACTCTTGTTATAAGAACTTAAATGTTATAGTAACTTATACATTTTTAGACATTATTTAACTGTTAGCTTGAGGAAGAACACACATAAAAACTGATATTGTTGAGATAAATAGAACAAAGGTTTGCCACACTTAGACGCAAACTGTTTAAAATGAATGAATTGGCTTTTTTTGGTGCTGTGAGTAAAACATGTTGACAGGTTAACAAAAACCTTTAATTCCTCCAGCAGGACTGTCGGTGTTGAGCTCCTCTCTCAGCGCTGCGTTCTCCTGCTGAAGCTGCTTCAGGTCTCCCGCCAGGCGATGGACTGTGGAGTTCAAAGCTTTCTGCTGCCTCTGGGAGCATTTACTCTCTGCTCGACTACTGCAGGTATGAGACAGAACCTTAAGCCTTCAAGATACCTTCAAGATACCAGCTAATATTAAGACCTTGTCCTGAAGAGTCAGTGGGTCGTTAGTTTCAGTTATGACGACCTTTTTTCTGCAGCATCTAGAAGCGTCCTCAGTCTCTGAATCTGAGAGATGAGAGAAAACAAGTTAAGTTTCCTTTTCACAGCTTCAACCAAAGCAGATTTAATAACAGAAATAGGAAAAAACCAACATGGCTGAGAAAGATAACGGTATTTTCTGCCGTACATATCGCACCGCCCTATAAGTCGCCTCAATCCAAATATGTCTAATAAAGTGGAAAAATCTATAAATAAGTTGCTTCGGCATATAAGTCACATCTATTATGCTTCACCGCTGACGTGTCGCATTTGTTACAAGTCACCGCCGCTGACAACCTGGAAACGTGGGCCGTTGTGCCAAAAATCGATGTGCTGCCAAATGACGGCTGCGGGAGTGTGCACGGGAGGACTTTAACAAGAGTAACACTTAAAAACAATTATTTGTTTGCCTGAAATAATAGCAAAGGTGTGTCTCAGTTGAACTTTTCCTTAATAAATGCACTTTAATGGTCAAAACAGCTGCATTTCACCGGGGCGGTGCAGTGAAATGAAGCTGATTTGACGGTTGCGCCAGGCAGACAATGGTGGCAGGCTATGTCAAGCTGATTGTGTCATTAATAGCCACTTTTACCAATTATATGATACAACGACATGCTATACTACTCTTCTGCCATCTAGTGGCTGAACATGGTAGTGTTCAATATTTTCAGTCAGAATGAATGAAAATGGTCATACCTCAGCCAAAAATTGTTTTATAAATATGGAATAAAATCCATAAATACGTCACTTCAGCATACAAGTTGCAGGTCATGCAAATTATGCAAAAAAAAACAAGACTTATAGAGTGAAAAATACAGTACCTCCTCAAAGTAAGTTTCCACAGTGATATTCAGCTCCTTCAGGTTTGTAGTTCTCAGATCACTTTGTAGTGCACTGAAAAAAATAAAATTATTATCTCAACAAAGTCCTTCCTAACAAAACACAAATTAATTTACAGAACAGTGAGGAAGTTTACCTCAAAGCGTTTTCTTTCTCTCTGCACTGTTGCTCCAGCTTCAGGATTCTCTGCTTCAGCCCATTGACGACCTTAACAGACAGAATTCATTTTACAAGTCTGCTAAAAGTCATTTCTAAAACGACTTCTCCTTTGTTTAGCAGAACGATGAACATACTCACCACACTGCCCTCTTTTTTCTTGTCCACCAAACTACGAGTATATTCAGATCCCTGCACACAAACAAACACAAAAAAAACGTTAAAAATGTGAACATCCAGGAAGAATAATTCCCAAGTGATTTTTTTTTTAATCACACTTTTAAAGGGTCCAACAGTTCTTCAATCTGTTTCTCTCTTTTTGTGATTTCTTCCTCCAGGCCCCTCAGTCTGGCTTTCAGCTGTTGGTTGTCAGATTTCTGAGCATGGAGACTCTGACAAGAGAATAAATAAGAACTTATCCAGCCAGATATGTTAGAAGAGAATGCTTCATGTGCCAACTCTGCACAAACTAAAACAACCGCCTTTTTTGCAGAAAAGCCCCGTTTGGTATGAAAAAGTTTTAAACAATAAGTTTCATCTCTCCTGCAGAAGAAAAGTCTCAACATGGTATAAGTGAAAACACCTTCTTAACCTGCCAAGAAGTCTTAAAATGTGAACTTTAAAACAAAATGTATGGCTCAGTGTGTTCCTCTTTACCTTCTTGAGGTGAATAATCTCGTCATACATGTCCTCCTTCTCCATGCGCTCACCTGCACCGACTGTAAAACCTGTAAAACACAGGAACAACACAAAGCCGAAGCGTAACAGCAAAGTTACTCACACTTATGATGAAAACTTGTACTAACGGTCAACAAACGGTTATTGGACACAAACTCTGACCCTAACCTCCATGTTCTCTCACCGTTGGATGCAAAGAGAAGAGGTTTGTGTGTCCTCGTGCTCACTTTCTGCTTCAGAAGCTGTGGGCTGTCATCAGTGTCTGAACCGAGTGTCTGAGGCACATCTGAAGAGTCAGAGAAAGAGATAAACATTAACAAACAGTCACTTTCGTGTGAATGTTTGTGAAGCATTCACACTATTGTGAGCCATTTTCCTTTTGGACATTATTCGGCATCTTTCTCGTTCCACAATTTTTGTGCTATTTCAACAAATTATATCTCAAAATGTTCAGCTCTTTCAGGAAAATCCTGCTAGGTCTTTTGGTGTTGGTGCAACTTTAGCTTTTTGAAATATTTTGTCATTTCTGCCACTTTTTTTCCTCATAGAAAATAAACTGAGCTCATTTTACATCCTTCACATCTTTAGGTGTGTTTACAACCTTTTACTGCTCCTTTCACATTTTGTTCTGCTTCAGCTTCTTTCCGCTTCATTGTGCAAATTGAAACTTTTCTTTCAGCTACTTTCAGCAGTTTTTCAGCTGTTTTTTTAAGTTGTTTAGTTCTCCTTTCAGATTTTTTATGCTAACAACAGTTTTGTGCTTCTTCTAACTTATTTCCGCTTATTTCAGCATTTTCTGCCTTTTCAGCTACTATTTAGCTGTTTTATGCTAATTTTAGCTCTCTTTTTTAGCTAATTCCACATTTTTTGCACTCATTTAAACTTTTTTCAGCTTAATTCAGCAAAAATGTGCTCTCTCTACTTCTGTCTGGTAGTTTAAGCTTATTTCTGCTTTTTAGCTACTTTTCAGATGAGGGGTTTTTTTTTCTTCTGTGTGCTAATTTCAGCTTTTTCCAGCTTATCTCCACTTTTTTGTGCTCATTCCTGCTTCTTTCAGTCTAACTGGAAAAATTGTGCTCTCTCCACTTCCTTCTACTAATTTAAGCTACTGGTAGTTATACCTTTTCAGCTAACATTTTAGCATTTCTTAGCTAATTTCAGCTGTTCTCAGATAAATTTAAAAAAAAATCTTGTGGTAATTTCTGCGACTCTCAGCTTAATTAACTTCTTTCTCCTAATTTCAGCTTGTTCCTTTCAGCTTTTTTCTGCTAATTTAATCTTTTTCTGCTATTTCAGCTACCATTTAGCTGTTTTTGTGCTCAATTTAGCTTTTTCAGCTAATGCCACATTTTAGCTCATTTCAGCTCCTTCTAGTTCCTTCTGGTAGTTTAAGCTTCTTTCTGTCTTTTCAGCTACTTTTCAGCTATTTTTTAGCTAATTTCAGCTTTTTTAGCTACCGGTACTGGTAACTTCCAAAATTCTGTGCTCATTTCTGTTTATTTAAACCTAATGCAGCAAATAACTCTTCTTTGATTTATTCTGCTAATTTAGGCTTGTTCCTCCATTTTAGCTACATTTCAGCGCATTTTAGCTAATTTCAGCCGTTTTTCAGCAAGTTCTTCAGGAATAAGCATTTTTTTACACTGCATTTTTGCAGGAAATGTAATTTCTCTAGTTATAATTATCATGTTTTCCTGTTTAAATGATTACTGTATTTGACATAGTTACTATTCTACATGTAGACATGCCTCAAGAGAACACTGACTAACTATTTTAAGATGTTTTCAAAAACATCAAAGCAGGTAATGTCTAATATATACATGGTGTAAATGCATGAAGATGTGATGACGTTATGAAGCAACAGAAATTCTGGAAATCTAACAACTTTTTAAGCCAGTTTCAGCTTTCTGTTTTAGTTGTACTGCTGCCAACGATGAGGAAAAGCGTTGTGGAAAGCAGAGGAGAATTGTACTGTCCTTGTTCTATTTTCCCAGAAGCAGACAGTTGTTCTCAAAAATAAATTCCCTCATGAGGACTGACAATTTCTGTGAAGTTTTTTGTTGTTTCACAGTGCGTACCATGACCGTTGCTGAGAGATGTGAGGCGAGCTGAGCAACTCTCCCCTGATTTGTCCCCTCTGGTGTCCCCCAAGGAGGCCCTGTGCCGTCTCCACGCACCCACGGCTGCTCTCGTGGAGTTCAAGTTCAAACTGCAGAGGTACGGAGACCCTACAGAGTCACAAACAAATGTAAAGTTTGTAGAGTGTGTACTGTTACAGGGTCTGCAAATATTACCAACATATCAGCGCAGCAGGTCTTACTCGGAGAAAGGGGAGGCTTCCCTGAGGAACTTTTTCTCCTTGTCCTCTGACAGATATGAGCGTTAAAACAGAGGGAATGTGTGTTCATTAAACTCAAACCATATGTTTAAAACAGAACTTTGGACAAAACTGAAAAACATAGGGAAGGAAAACTTTTGTTTTAGTTTTACCTTTTCTAAAGTGATTTCAGCAGGGAGGGAAAACCCATCATCAACCTAGGTGGAAAAAAAAAAGGATAACATGTAAAATATAGACTATTTGGATAAGGAAAAAATTAAAGCAACAAACATACAAACAAAAATAGACTGAAATTAGAACTGTGTTTTAATATGTTCATACGCATAATGCTGTTTGCTTTGATTTTTATTAAATATGAGGGTTGCTTTTTCCCCCCCATGTCATGACCACAACCTGGACTGTTTTTAGACTTCACAGCATCCAAATTATGTTTTAATACACTGAGTGGCAGGTTTAACACAGATAAATAACTCTAGAAACAAAGCTTTACGTTTATTTCTATCATAAACTAGAAGGATGGAAATGTCTATAACACAAATGTTACTACAGTATTGATGCATCTAAAAACAGCTAAAGACTCACCAGCTCTTCATCTGTTTGGACATCACTCGTCTCCAAAGACATCTTGGTAGTTGCACTGAACATAGCTGATAAATCAACGCCATGTAAAAATGAATAAGTTGACTTTTGCTTTGTGTGAGCTTTCCATTTGTCCACCAGTCAAAAGGCTATCCAGCTCGCCCCTCTTTATAAAAACAAGCAACAGACGTTAGCTAAGCTACAACTTGAGTATTTTTCGTCAAGAAAGCTACAAGTCTTCTTCCCAGATAAATGAGTAGTTTATGCGACCATAAAGGCCGTTAACCAATGTTTCCTTACACGAGCTTCCGTCCTTCCTATGTTGTGTTTTCACGTCGATGTGTGAGAGTCGTCTAGCAACCAGGCAGCTGTGTTAAGCTAAGAAAAAAAGAGCGGAACCGGTGTTGCACCAAAATACGTATACCGGTCGAAAGCGGGAACCTCAGGAAAAAATGAAGACAAGTTGATGCGAATCACAAGCTCAACATTAAAATAACATTCACAACACAACAACATTCACTTAATAAATTAAAACGTCTTGAAGTTTACTCGGTTATTAACGTCCATCCGTAGCGATTTAGCTGCACTTTTTCCTTCTTGTGCGCGCGCTCCTGAAACTGGAGGCACAAATTCCTTTGGTGATACTTATCTTGGCGCAACACCTACATTTACGTTATTGCGTCTTCAAATTAAAACCTGTAGCTTACCAAAGCCGTATGAAGTCAGATAAAAAGCCTACCTATTGAATTTTTATTTATTTATTATAAATTTTAAATAAACTTCTCAATAAAATATGTGGGGGAAATCGTTATCTTTTGAGTATGCGATGGCACAGTTTGGTAATTGCCTTATTTTGAAAGTTCTAAACGGAAGTTACTTTTCTGCTTCATTTAACTTGATAGAGCAGAAAATAAATTACAGTACTGTACCCAGAAATTGGAATGAATAGAATACAGTACTGTACTGTACTGTATACAGTACTGTATACAGTATA
>JARVLU010000437.1:19860991-19871450 GCA_031762415.1 Simpsonichthys santanae
GGCACCTCCACATCATTGCATTCAGTTTTTATTCACAATTTGTTTAGTGTCCCAATTTTTTTGGAATCCGGTTTGTATTACAAAAAATGTCAATAAAATAGTCCTGTTGACTAGGAACACAAAAGTACAATACAAGCAGTTTTCAATCAGGATTATTTGTGTCATTGCAGAAAACAAAAAAACAAAAAAAAAAACTAACAGAGAGAACACATTAAGCATGAAGCAGAAATATAGACATTAAAAACAATGTAAGCTCATCATATATCAGACAACTGTTGTCTTCACTCCACTTGTCTATGGCATCACATCAAACTACTGAACAGTAAAAGTTTAACTGTTGGCCAATCAAAACTGGCGAAATATTTAAGTTTTGCATGTCAAATTGACGTGTCCTCAACTTTTGTTTCATCTGTCTACAGTTTAAACTGACAAATAAGAGCACAAATGCAAAGTTTTTGCTTTAAAATACATTTATAATCATTGGCTTATCTTTGTATTTTCATTTTGAACAATTGTGTAGATATTTTTGTGTTATTTTTGTTCTACCATTACTTTATATTATGACAGATTATTCTTCTTTGTGTGTTTGATAATGATGGAACATCACAGATTTCTCAGTTGTGGAACAAAAAAAAGGATTATTCTATTGCATTCTTGTATTTTATTCTCATATGTGCAAAAAAAAAAAAAAAGCCTAAAAACAGAAGAAAATATCAGAACAAAAAAGCAAAAGCTGATATTATTTAGTGTCAACTGATACCATCCTAATCCTGCTTACCAGACAAAAAGGTGTCCGCCTTCATCGGTGCCGATCAGAGCATCTGAAAGCTCGTCCACAGGAGCGAGGGCACCGACACAAACGCCAGGAGATGCAAGAGGCTGACAACTCAAAGAGCTGAAAGAGACAAGACACTGAGACGTGTCCGTCGGTGCAGTGACAGGAACGTGGAAGGAGATATCCACAGCCTCACCTGCTGCTGTCCGACAGCGTGAACACCTGCAGGGTGGAGCCGGTCGCTGAGTGGGATGAGGCGACCACTCGGGACTTGTACAAACCTACAACTACCTGCATGATCCCCTCACATATGAGCGTGTCAGTGAGCCTGCAGCACGACAGTAATCTGAGCACACACACATAAACAAACAATAATTCATTCTCTTAACGTCTTCATGTGATCTTCATAGGGTTGAAATTAAACAAAGCAGATGAGGATTCTCTTGTCAAAGCTTCAATCGACTGTACACTTACTGTAGATTAAGACAAAACCTTTGCACAAATAAACAAGTTCAGAATGTTTAAACAAAACGCCAGAGTCACTCGTTGGTTGAATTCACCTCACTTCTCTGATTTCCAGCTGACCAAGAGTCACACACACGAGGCCAGCTGTGTCTGGGACAGGGAACACGTTGATCACAGGCTGTAAACGACAATAAAAAACATGAACAACTCTAATCTAATCCAGGCAACGCGTCAGATAAAACTAAAATATTTCATTTAATCCCCTAAAATAAACAGTGCAGAATGTGTAATCTGTCAGGAGAAACATGGTCTGTTAAATACTGTATTTTAACAAGTAAAATATAAAATCAGCTAATCACACACACACAAAAGGTTTTCCCCTTTAATTGATCAGCAACATATTAATGTGAATAACCTTGTACGTTATGAATTTAAACAGCTTCAGTGTCAACATACTGTATTTGGTGAACAGTATTTTATCTGCATTTAGTGAATTTTAAGTTTTTGATGTGATCATCTGTGAGGCACTATCTTGGATGTTCCTACTCTTGGTTGCATTTATGGTTGATTTTTATCTTGAGGTTATTTAATGTTCATACACTGTAGCACTTTGAGATCTGTTGTGTATGTAAAGTGCATTATAAATAAAAGTTATTATTATTATTAACGTCCAGGTAGATGGTGTTTTTTTTTTTTAATCTTTTCATGTAAGACAAAATAACTTGCCTCTCTGAAGGTCCAGGTGTGTTTTAAGCTCCACTCAGACGCTGGAGTCTGACCCCAAAGGCACACGGCCCATTTTCCTGCTGCCGCTACAAAAGATCCACCCGATGATCCAGGAAGAGAGCATGCATCCACCAGAGAGCCTCCTGCTGCAGCCTCGAAACACACACACACACACACAAAACCCCAACAGTTCACTCCAACGGGCACATTGTGCACGATGCACTTGTTTTGTTGTTGTCAACAAACAGCTGTGACTCAAGTTGTGATTCTAAACTTTGGAGAAACTGATTTTAAAAAGTGTTTTGTTTTACCTTCAGCGTGTGCGTGCGTCTCACGACACACCACTCTGCAGGTTCCTCTGCTGTCGGAGCTTCGTGGAGCTGAACGCTGGATGCATTTGGACACGCGGCAGGCTGGACGGCGGGACACTGATCGCTCCCAGGCGGTAGCTCCAACGACTCCTGAATGTGACTGCAGGTGGAGAGGGGAGGCACGCTAGGAGGGAGGCAGGTGAGGGATGGGTAGGGAGGAGACGGAGCCTGTGTGGACGGACTGTGAGGAGGAGGGAGGATGAAGGACGGCGCAGCAGGGGAGGAAGTCAGGGGACAGTGAGGGGTGATTCCTAAGGAGGGCAGCACCGGGCTGGAAGCTGGAGCGGGTGAGGACGGGTGAGACGTTATAAAGGAGCCGTTCACCGAAGCAGGAGACTTCAATGCAAGCTGAGAGCCATAAGGTCCACATGTGGACTTGTGCTCAACGCGTCTGTGTTTGGAGAGGTTCGTGCTGGGGTCAGAAGGATCTTCAAAGGGACACGGAGCTCTTTTGTTATGAGCAGGTGACTCTACTGCTTCTGTCTTATTACAAGCTTGTAAAGAGATGGAGATCTGTGCAGGAGGCTTCTCTTGAGTTTCATTTTGAGAATGATCAAATGAAGGCGTCTCAGTGGCAGCTCTGTTTTCTACTTGGTTGTTTCTAGTGAACTGATCTTCTGAAGAACTAGTCGTTTCATGAAACTCTGTTTGTTTTTCAGCAGTCGGTGGCTCAAGTTCATCCAAACATCCAGTGACAGAATCGTTCCCTTGGGACAGCGCTCTGTCCACAGAGCTCCGCTGAGAGTTGAGTTTGTCACAGTTTATGGGTCCGTGGGTGTTTCTGATGGACGTGCAGCTCTGGCTTTGAGTGGTAGGAGGCCCAGCTTGGTGCTCCGTGCGTCCACAGACCTCACGGTCTGCATGGAGCTGCTGCTCCACATTTGTTTCTGGACTGATACTTTCAGACCCCGCCTCGATCGAGTCCGTGCTGATCGACGCGTCTGCAAGGACGCGTTGCGTCGACGAGTCCTGCACCTGGTCTTCGCCACCAACACAGAGTCGGTCCGCAACTGTCGGTGTGAGGTTGAGCGAGAACGGAAGGAACGTCGTTGGATCGCCGACGCTGCGCAGTGCGTCAGCGCTGCGGATGCTGCTGCGCGTGTTGTGGGACGGCGTTGAGAACTGTTCAACTCCTGACGCCACGGCAACCTGGCGAAGTTTGTGCAGCTTCAGAGAGGCAAACTGGTCATCTGGGAGGTGGAAATCTTGGTGGAGGTCGAAGCTTTTTAGGCTGTCGACAAGCAGCGTGGGGAACAGGACAGGAAGAGGAAGATGAGACGTTGAAGATGAGCGCAGGAGGAGAGGTTGCCAGGTTGATGTGCCTGCAGGGACACAACGTGGAGAAAACAAAAGCTATAATTATCTTACACATAAATGTACAAGGTGACCCTGCTGATGCTATAATAGGCCAACTTGATTCAAAATCTTTTCAAGATCTGAAAGTTAAAGGTCAGTCTGTTAATAATTACTCAACTAAATCTAGAAGCTTAGAAAAAAAAAAAACTTCTGCACGAGTGATGTCTTGGTAGAAGATCTGAGACAAAAATGCAACAAGTGATTGTTTTTTGCTCACGATGAAAATGTTTTATCTCCTTATAGTTCGTGTCCAAACAACTTTACTGTCATTCTGCCACGTGTGCAGCTGAACAAAACGTTCTGTCAAAACCCCAGTTTAAATTACACCATGAAAAACAAGGTTTAAAATCGAGCAGCAACGTCTGCACGACGTCCTTCGTGTTTTTAAGTGATCACGGAGGCAGTCAAATATTAACGCCTTGAATCTTCTTGCAGCTAGATTTAGGCTTGTTTTGATCCGAGATGAGAAACAGTGATGATGCAAAGCATAGTGGAAAAACATCTGAGCGATAATGCACAACATCCAGTCATAAACAAAACCAATACATGCAACTAGTATCAAAACACACACTATGGTCTTACCTTTGGGATGGACTCTCTCTGCATGTTGAGCAGCTCCATTAACTTCAGAAGGAGGTTGGGATGAGGAGCTGTGGGTTCCTCCTGACTCTGGATCAGCCTCCTCTCGATTGACGCAGATGTTCGTTCCATCAGCTTCATGGACAGACTGGGAGGAAGACACTGAGGTGTTGCGGTGTTGTGAATCTC
This sequence comes from Simpsonichthys santanae, assembly GCA_031762415.1. Taxonomy (NCBI): domain Eukaryota; kingdom Metazoa; phylum Chordata; class Actinopteri; order Cyprinodontiformes; family Rivulidae; genus Simpsonichthys; species Simpsonichthys santanae. The sequence continues at coordinate 19,865,453 of JARVLU010000437.1, forward strand.
CTGAGGTCCGAGGTCTCCCCCTGCCTCTACCTCTCCTCCTTCTTCCTCTTAGAGGACGAGTCATGGTCACTGGTGGTGAAAAAGAAGTTTTTGCGTCTGTCTGGGCAGCCGTGATGGGATTTGAAACGTCACCGGAGCTCTGACTACAATCCACGGAAGCGTCAGCAGCCCACACGTCTAAAAGTGCGGAAGGAGTGGTCAACGAGGAGAATACTGCCTGAGTGTGCTGATCAGAGATGTCCCGGGTGTGTGAGCTCCTGTTTGACGCTCTGCCACGACCTCGGCTCCTGCGATGTCGTCCCATGCTCAGCTGGGACAGTGCGACGGCCTGCATGTCGGGCTGACTCTGTAAAATCGTCATGCGTCTTGTGGTTCGAACATAATATTCTGCTGGAAAGAGAAGCCCCTCGATTATTGTGCAGGACTCTAGGAGACTTGCAGCTTTTCCCTCGTTTGTAATTTCTTTTTCTTCTTCTTTTATTTTCACCATCTCTTCACAAGTTTTTTCACTTTGTGCTGTTTCCATTACATTTTTCTCACTATTTTCAGTACCATCCTCTTCACACGTCCTTCTTTCTTCCATTTCCTTACTAGCAGCACTGTCCTCGTCTGTCTTAACTTTTTTTTTCTCATAATGCATGACATTTTCCTCCCTCTCCTCAGTGGTTGTATCAGCCATGTTTTCTTGTTGCCCCTGGTCTCTTTGGTTCTCTTTTCCCAGTTTATCTCCAGTTTCAGTGTGTCCTTGTATGTTCTTGTGTGTTACCAGCAGAGAGGGTAACTCAGCAGCAGAAAACAGCTCTTCACTTCCGTTCACTTCCTCTCCTCTGTTTGACTCAACTGTTCCGAGTTCTTGTACTACCATTTGAACACTTTCCATCCTTCCCTTTTGCGCCTGTCCTTGCTGGTTGCTGTCTGTGCTGCTGACGGCCTCAGCACTCCTCCTCTCCAGGCGAAGGCGGCTGCGTCGTGAGCGAAGGCGCAGGGCAGAGCTGGGTCTGTGTCCTCCAGCAGAATCACTGCCAGAATCTGGGGTTTGTGAAGAAGCAGCCTCAGGGGGAAGCCTAAATCTGATTACCTGGTTCCTAATGGATTTATCAGAACCTGCTGGACCTGGTAAAACATCAGATTGTGTGTGAATTCAGACAGTTAGTTTGTGTTTATGACAGACAGTATAACCTAATCTCTATGGCAAACATTTTCTATGACAATATATGTGGTTAAGTACACAATTCTAGAGATGAAAAAGTTGGGACGTTGTGTAAAATGTAAATAAAAACAGAATGCAATTATTTGAAAATTGCATAAACCCATATTATTTTATTTGAACTGAAACATAGTAAACACATCAAATGTTTAAACTACATGTATGTGTTTCTGCATGGTGTTCACACGTAGCTTCTTCTCTGCAATACAGTTTGAGCCAGGATTTGTGGATGGCCCTAATTGTGTTTATAGACAGATACTGTATTTGTAGAATTGTTCTCCAGATTCTTGATTTTTTATTTTATTTTATGATATTATAAACAACAGATGATGGGATATCCGAAGTCTTCTCATTTTGTTGTTGAGGAACATTATTCTGAAATTGTTCCACAATTTGTACTTACAATTTTTCACAAACTGATGAACCTCTGCCCAACTTTACTTCTGTGACAGCCAGCTCTTCTAAAATTACTTTTTATACCCAGTCTTCTTACTGGCCAGTTGCCAGTTAGCCTAATTCATTACAAAATGCTTCTGTAGTTGTTTCTTAGTCATACAACTTACTTTCACTGCAGTGTTTCCCCTACCATTATACACGCGGGGTGCCCCACCCCGTCAACAGAACTGAGCACCCCGCCTACCAAACCAAATCCCCCACACCGGCACTGACATAGCACTAAGCTAGCAGAGCAAATACAGACTCTGTAGCTAAAAAGTTAAAGCAGAACTCACATTGCCTCTTCCCTCATGCTGAACACCCTCCCCCCTGCTCAAAAACTGTTAGTACAAGCTGCGCTCAGACATGTCTCGGTCCCCCATGTCAACAAAAATCATGAATGAGATGAGCACCCCGCCATGGCAAGTTAAATAAGGGAAACAGTGCACAGACAACGTTTATGACGTGTTGCTGCCACAAATGTCAAAATTAGGCCTTTTTTTTCTCCCCTCGTATATTGTACAATTTCTTAGTTTAAAAATTTGAAAGGTTTACTATGTTTCACTATAAAAAATGGGATTATGAAATTTACAAATCATTGTACAGTATTTTGTTTCTAATATTTTACACAACATCCCAACTTTTTCAAAAAGGGGATTGTAACAAGCCTCTCATTATTTATTTATTAACCTTTATTTAACCAGGCAAATCCCACTGAGGTCTCTTTTGTGGGGAGGCCTGGGCCTGAAGGCAGACTAACATGCATGTTTTAGTTCTGTGGGAGGAAACCAGAGTTTCAGGGATTGAACCCAGGACCTTCTTGCTGTGAGGTAACAGTGCTGACCACTAAGCTGTTGTGCTGCTCCATTTAGTATGGATGATGAAAAGGATTAGATGAGCTCAAGACAGGCTTACCTTCAGTGTGCCCCTGACATTGGGGTGTACCTTGAACCATCGCATTGTTTGTGTTCTTTATCAATAAGGAAGAGTTTGATGTAACTTCCAGTTCTCTCTGCTCCTGATGTTTCTGCTGTGAAATCCTGTTTCTGACATGCCTCCGTACAGCTTCCAAACGCTCAGCTTTCTGTTGGTAGACAAACGCATCTGCACAAACCACTACTTTTCCACAACTTTCTTCTCAAGCTTTAGCAAAATTTGACAAGTCTCACCTGTAACCGCTGAGCTGTCTTGAGATATTCCCTTTGTAACTGTGCTAACTTCCTGCGAAGCTAAGGAGGATCAAATAACGTCAGAAGATGCACTGACAGAGTGAGTAAAAGAGTGTATAATCCCAAATGTACCTTCTCCTTGTCGTCACAGTGTAGTGTATTCTTCAGCTGCTCTTCACTGTGCTGAACATCCGCCACACTGATATCCATCTTGCTCAGACAGCTCAATCTGACAATATAAACCTTACAGATAACAACACGGATGTGTCAACATTAGCATAGCATACACCATTTAATTTAATGGCTAACGGTAAAATCACAACTCGAACGTTACTTTCGTTACAAAATAAACTTTAACAACCCACAGCAAGAGTTAAATATGTTTACAGAAAGAGATACATGAACGTAAAACTTACCTTTTACTTCATGTTTACGTTTGCAGCAAGTTTACTGCCTCTTGTTAATCAGTTTGTTTTCCTGTTCGATTATTCGGGCATTGATTTACTTCTCATTTCCCGCGACTCAAACAGGCGTCAAGAGTTGAACACAGATAACTCGATCAGTGATTTCTTCAGATACAGTACCTTTGTGGCATTTCACATTTTTGATGTTTGGGGGAAAGCGTGTAAAACAATTACAAAGCTTATTTTTGTTTTACAGAAAAGAGTTGTAAGAATTATCACTAGAAAGCATTACTGTCATCCATAAAGCACATTATTTTATCAACTGAAGTTATTGAAGTTCCATGATTTGGTAGATTATATTTTATCAGTTATGTATAAGGCTCAGAATAACGCATTGCCCTTAAATATCCAAATGCATTTTTGTTAAAAGACAAAGTGTTGTAATCTTAAGGGGACAGAGATATTTGTAAAACCAAAATTCAGAACTAGTTTTAAGGGACGGTCTACCTCAATCCAGGGAATTAAATTATGGAATGGTTTGGAGAATGAAGTTAAAAATGCCAAGTCAATGTGTACATTTAAGAAAATGATCAAAACTGAATTGTTAAAAAAATATATACTGTATACTGTATATGAAGTAGCGTAATGTGTATTGTATTAGTTGGAAAAATTAGAAAGAGTTCATTTTGTTCTGTTACTGGAAGATTATTATTGTTTGAACTGATTGTTTGAAAAAAGTGGCAGATATAATAAGATTTTTTTTTCTTCTTTCTACTACCTTTCATTTTTACATTTTGTATGTTATCGTTTATGGGATTGTTTTGTATTGTATTTTTAAAAAAAATGAACAAATTTTATAAATAAATAAATAAATAAATAAAATGTTTTTAGTTTTATAATTTCACGCCAGAAAAGCCCCCTTTAACAAACTTAAAGTGGCCCATGGGCAGCAGGCTTTGCGGCTCTGGACATGTTGAATTTAGTGACTGAAGGGGCAGAAATGACTCTTTCGATCCTAAAGGTTGCAGACCTCTGATCTAGGCTTTTTCTTCCACACCTGCACTTCCTTGGATTTTTTTTTTTTTTGCCAAAAAGCTCATTGACATACTTCATTTTAAAATAGCAAATATTAATAAAGTAATTGCCCCCACCACAGTGAAGACTGTCTCTGGTAAGAAAAAGACTCCATTTTAATCCTTTGTGTAAAGCACCTTGAGCGGCCACGTTACTGAAATGTGCTAAATAAATAAAGCAGCTTTTCTGATCCAAGTAAAGTTTTATATAAATAGCATTTTGTTTTGAAGCCTGATACTGATGTTTATGGATTCATTTTGAAAAGTGACCTACTTGTTTGACAGTTTGGTAAGATGATAAACGTTGAAATGATTCTGACAGTAAAATATATTTTATAGCATCTTTTGACAACGAAGATGAGTCAGCGTTCAGAAAATAAACTCGTGTTTTATTGTTGCTATAAGAGTACAACACATTTTGTGCTTTAGTTTGGTGAAACCGTTCGTGGCCTCAGACATCTACAGGTGAGGTACTTCATGGCAGTCACACACACATGCATCAGAGGACCCATGTTAAAAAGCATGTGGTAGAAGGTGTGAACGGTCAGGTCTCCGGTGTCATCGGCGTACTTCAGTGCAACGATCGGCGAGTATATCGAGTTGGTCAGATTGTGGAAACGTGGACTGCTGGCTTCAATCACTTTCTTTGTGCACTGCAGCAAAAGGACCAGGGTTGGTCAGATTAGTTTAGATAAGAAACCACAAAGTAGAAAGAGTGCACAATCTTTACTTTTGCAATGTCATCAGGTGTTTGTCCGAATCCCTCAAAGATGTCCATAGCAGAGGGAACATAGATGTTCTTGAAGTAGTGCACAGTGTCAGGATCCGCTCCAGGATATTCCTTCTGTCTCACGTCTTCCATCGTTTTCACTTCGAATTCTGTGTGCACTGGTCCAGGTTCGATCATTGACAGTCTGCACACAAAAACAGCAAACCACCGTACCCAATGATATGCCACAATAAAATCAAGTACCGGTATATGAAGATTTCAACACTTATTTTAAGTTAATTAAAAACTATCTTGTTAAATGACTGACTGATCAGCTTTATTCACTTATTATTGTTTTGTACAGTATATGTCAGTGTAATGATATTCTACTAGAATGTGTCTGTCTTGTCTTCAACCCTGTTTAAACAGATTACCCCATTGCCTTGACTGTGCTATTCCCATCACTGTCAATGTCAATTTATTTATATAGCACATACAAACAACAAAAGCTGACCAAAATGCTTGACAGATAAAAAGAGCGATAAATGCATCTAGTGCCACTCAAAAACATAAGAAAGTTAACAATAAAATACAACAACAATAAAAAATCAGCTCAAAATTTGTTCTCAGACTTTGAGTGGATCAAATGCTATGAGGAATGTAGATGAATCTTAAGCAAAGATTGAAAAGTCTCAACAGTCTGAGCGGTCTTTAAATTATCAGGTAAACTATTCCACAGTTTTGGAGCAGTAACCGCAAAAGCCCCATCACCTCTGGACTGCAGTTTGGATCTGGGGACATCTAAGAAGAGCTGGTTGGTAGACTGGAATGCTCTTACTGGAGTGTAGTGTTAGTAATGTAGTGTGACTGTAATGCTAAGAGAATCACACAAATAAGATGGGACCAGACCTTTTATGACTTTTAAAAACAAGTAATAAAATCTGAAAATCAATCCGGAAGTGGACAGGGAGCCAGTGGAGAGAAGCCAGGACAGGAGTTAT
>JARVLU010000437.1:19899633-19911410 GCA_031762415.1 Simpsonichthys santanae
CCCAAGGCGCACAATTTCTTGTTGTGTATAGGAATAATTTAAAACAGCTATAAAGCTGAATCACTTTACAATGAAATGCATTCATGCTGACGCACAATTTCTCTGTTTTTGGGGGTCAGTACTCGTTGAAGGGATATTTCAGCCATTTCTACATGGTGTTCTGGAAACAGTTTCATACCTCACCTGCTGTAAACAGCTCTTTGACTCAGTTTCTTTCCATGTTTCCATATTATTGGATCGTCAGTCGTGCGCGTCCGCTGATGCAATCAAAGCCCGACACCGGTCCGGCCTGGACATTAAGCACATTATTATGGCCCGGCTCTAATCTGGGTCGGGCCAGGCTCCGAGTTTGAGTTAGAAATGACAACTGTAGTTGTAGGGTGTCAAAATCCAATGTGGAAATGATTGCGCTTGGATTAATACAGTTCAATGGATCCACTTCCAGAGTGGATTGCTGATATCTTAAAATAACTCCAAACTGCAGCGATTAATACAATTGCACCTTTATATCAATAATAATATTGCATTATTCGGTTATTCTGACAGAAATATGTTATTCCTTCTGAAAATGTTCTGTTGCTGCTGCATAGATCTGCCCACGGCACACACGTTCATAACTGAAAATAACGGAGGAGCAATTTTTGACCTGCGTCCAACTCCACTTGTTCATTCTGCCCTTTAGGCAATATGCTTTTTCACAAGACACCTCATCTTCAAAGACAAAAGCGAGGTAGTAACAGAGGCAAAAGGGTCGACATGTGAAACAGTAAGCTGGTGCCATAGATCAGTAATGTGATGAAGTGATGACTGTGTTCAGCTAGTCGTGGGATTAAACAACTGATTTATTACAGAATGCATGGGGGCATCACAGTGGATCATTTGGTAGAACTGTTGCCTCTCAGCAAGAAGGTCGCTGGATCAAATCCCAGCCCAGCGACCTTCCTGGATGGAATTTGCATGTTCAGCCCTCCGGTTCTAAAAACATGCTTGTTAGGCTGATTGGTAACTCTAAATTGTATCCAGGTGTGAGTGAGAGGGTGAATTGTTTTTTTGACTCATTTGTTGCTATGTCTCCCTGTGATGGACTTGGACCTGTTCAGGGTGTCCTCCACCTCTTGCACTGTGACTGTTGGATACAGGCACCAGTGACCCTCGCAGCCTGGAAAGGAAGAAGCAGCAATGCAAACTGATGGATGGAAGCTTGATGAAGACTCACAGCAACTTTGGATTTAGTTTAAAATATTTATATAAACATGGAACAGATCGCTAAACTGAGTTAATTCACCCTGTTTTTCAAAATAAAAATGAAGCCGACTTCCATCACACAGTTCATCCATTGAGCTCCACTTCAACTCAGCTGAGTTCTGCTCCACGCCTCTTTAGGTTCCACTTCACTTCTGAAGGTGAACATGCACAGTCAGAGTCAGTCAGAGTATCTTTATTGATATTGCACCAGGTACAACATGATTATGTACGCACAGTCATCCGAAAGATGGACTAAGTGTGCGAAGGACATGACACCCGCTTCGAACGTTATCAACCATTAAATGGCCGTTATTACTTATTATCATTCCCATAAGTAGCGGTCAGACTGCCCCTCCTGTATCTCCTATTAGAATTTAAAGGTACATTGTTAGTGTTGGTACTGAAGATAAGAGGCTCCGTTTTTAGCTACGTCTTTAGGTTTACAGTAAAGGGTCTGGCATTAGGTTTAGGGTCTTGGTTAGGTTTACACACAAGGGGGTTAAGTTTAGGGTTGGTCCTCTGGGTCAGTCACGTTACGTTTAGGAAAAGGGTTATATAAGCTAAAAAAAACCAACATAAAAAGACACTTCCTGGTTTACTCCGGCGACATGCAATTATTACGCTAACACCGTGCCTTTACACCTGCTAAGAGGTAGGTGGGGCAGTTTCACCGCTACATATGGGGATAGCTACTAATAACGGCCATTTATTTAATGGACTGATAACATCCGAAGCCGCTCTACATGACCAGCTCCATGTTTCACGATTTACGATTTATGAACGGCCAGAGGCAGCTCAAAGACATGTTGGGCTGTATCGCCATTTTGCCAAACCATTTTAAGCCCCAAACGGAGCCAGCCCAGAGAGCTATCTACAACAGGTAAGATACTGATTGCTCAAAACTTTAAACCAAAACACGCCCCCCCTAAAGTTCACCTTACAGTCCTCTCGCAGCAGCTGCGGCTGATGTTTCCCCTCTGCAGCTCTCTTTTGGGGGGTGGGGTGGTAAAAACACGCACCAGTCCTCGTGGCACGCAGCAGCCCAGCTCAGTTAATGATCTGCCCACGCCAGGACGCGCAGCTCAGCCCCACAAATGTTTCCGGCTGTTCTGTCATCTCGGCTCCTCTGCGGGGCGTCGACGCGCCGCCGCAGCAGCGCCTCATCCAGGCGCAGCGGAATGAGAGCGCGGGACTGACCGACACGCACAGACCGCGCGCGCCTCTTCTCCCGGACACATATCGGACAGAAACTGTGTGTTTTATCCGGAACGCAGGGGGTGGGTGTGTGTGTGTGTGTGCGCGCGGTGGGAGGAAGTGTCCTCCTTTATGGTTGCCATGTCCACACGAAAGCCATCGCTGACGGACAAGCAGGCTAAAAACGGCACGTCCAAATATGTGTTGGAGAGATGCGCCTCTATTAACGAGTACTATGATATTGCCTTCAAGGTGTGTATTTCCGTCTTTTAGTGTGTGTGTGCGCGCGTGTGTGTGTTTGCAACTGGGTGGAAACGCTGCAACACCATGCATGAGGAACTATCATCTCAATGAGTCTCATCTTCTGCAGATCATGAGGGAAACCTTTAATTTTTTTCTGGTGTACTTGTTGCTCCTTGTTTTGCTGAAGCTCCTGCTGCTTGAAGACAAGTGGAGAAGTTCATGTTCACATCTGCTGTTGGACTCCAATCTCATATTTTCATCCAAAACAACCCGGCTGTTCTGCTAATGTAATTATGAGAGTGGTGACAGAGTTGCCTGCAATCATCTTGAATCTCCTCCCTGCACATTAACTGCAACCATTTAGACTGCTTTTGTGTTGCCAACTGATTTGTGCAGGTTCAGGGTGTGATTCTTTGCTTTAAAGCTCAACAACGGGTTGTTTTTCTTGGTCTTTTACTCTGCAGGTGATGCTCCTTGGAGATTCAGCGGTGGGGAAGACCTGCGTCTTGGTGCGATTCAAGGATGGTGCGTTTCTGGGAGGCAACTTCATAGCCACCGTTGGGATAGACTTTAGGGTGAGACCTTTTCATTCAACGCTTATTTATACAGGTTGATCCCGTTGAGCCTCGGGGACTCATTTACAAGAGAGAGCTGAATTTTTAACAAAGAGTGACGACAACAGTGGACAATCGTAAAAGATGCGTACAATTTTTTTTTTTAACAAGTTAAAATAAAATGGCAACCAAAAGGACAATCAAAAGGAAATGTAACAAAAAAAACTGCAGGAACATGTCTGCATTGGTTTTTGCCAGGACTCCAACAGATTCTTAAAGCCAATTACAGAGGTCATGTCGAGAGCTTCAGATCTTTTTGTAAGATATTCCAGGAAGCAGGAGCGGAGTAGGAGAAGGCCCTTTTGCCTAGTTCAGTCCTCATTGAGGGAACACTGCAGGTAATCATGTCCTGAGAGTGCACGCTGTAGTTGCACTCACACAGAGACATGTAGGATGAGATGTATGAAGGCAGCAGACCAAGATGCACCACTGGGAGAGTCTGTGTGAAGTTAATGATGTCCAGTTAACCTGTGACTACAAGGTACAGTGGTGGGTATGATAATCACAGCCAGTTATGAATCTTAATGCACCATGGCAGCGTCCAACATCTGCAGGGTGCTTGTAGGAGCATCCATGTAAATAATGTCACCGTAGTCAATGAAGGGAAGGAAAGTCGCAGTTACAAGGAGTTTCCTATCATTCTTGTTAAACAAGATCTATTTCTGAAAAAGAAACCTAATTTAACTTTCAGTTTCCTTACCAAGTTGTGCATGTGGAGCATGATGGCACGTTGTGCCTCTGGATAATAAAAAAAAAAAGGTTGTTGGCAGGTCTTTTCTGAAATTCCTGTTACTTTTATCAGTCAGTTTTATATGCTTATATTTTGCACCATTAACCATTGAAGAGCTGTTAAAATTGCAAAGCCTTGCATAACTTTATGTTTAAACTGCAACTCTGGCAGCCTTTAAATTAATTAATTAGCCTCTTTACTAAGCATGACATTTGTCAGTTTTAATCATGTTCTTTCAGAGCCACTTTGTAACGTCCTGTAAAATTGGGATTGTTGTAATTCTCTGGCGCCATCTAGTGGTTAAATTGTTTTAAACTGTGAATTAAAGTTGATGTGTGTTGTTTTCTTCAGTACAGTACTGACTTTTTATTTTAACGAAGAACCTATTTGTTAAATGGACCCATCAGACTGCATGAGGCCTTCAATCACTCTGACCTGAGCTGTGTTATCTTTGGAGCAAAGCTTAAGTCTCACGCCTGCTCGGGTCTCCTTTTCTCCTTAAACAGCTTAATGTATAGAATTAGGAATGTTTGTGGTAAGTGACTACATTGCATAACTTACCAAATTAATAATAATAAAAACAAACATTTCAGAAGTTGACAAATAAACAGCATTACTGGCACTTCTCACAAAGCCAGAGCTTCAAGATTTTATGATTCATCAAAAAAGACCCAGCAATAGTTTATGTTCATTTGTTTCAAAAGCTTTATTATTTATTAAAACAAATTTAGAGTTGTGGCGACTGTGACTGAATGGTCAGCAATGTGCATGATCTTTTTATAAGCTAACAAAAGCCCAGACAACTTTGCTGAGTAAAAAACTTTTAATTGAGCCTATGTGCATGTTACATGATCACTAAGTGAGAAACTGGTTGTGAAAAAGGTAACAAAGCAATAAACTCTCTCATGCAACGATCTGTAAAGACATTTAAAACCATGCTGGTTCAAACTGCTTTGATAGTTTCATGGTTTGGTTTGTTCAAGAGGATCGTATTGTTCCTCCTTTAGCTCATCAAGTGCAAATTCCTCCATGTTTCTTCAATCTTGAAGTGACTGCCTTCAACCTCAGGTAAGACACCAACTATAAATGCTTCTAAAAATGAATACTAACTGATGGTAGTTCTATTTCCACTGTACAACAATATAAAAAACACTGGTTTTGCTCCCATTTTTCATGAGCTGAACTCAAAAATCTAAAACTTTTTCTATGGACACAATTGGCCTTTTCTCTCAAAAGATTTTCACAGAATTGTCCAAAAAGCAGACGATATCTGGTGAAACCTCTCAGGGAGTGCAACACATCTCCTTTGCATAGAGCTGATCAGGTTGTTGGTGCACTCCTCTTCAATGGCTATGTGAAGTCCCATGACCCCATCGCCATCATGAGCCACTCGATTCACAACGATGACATGAGCAAAGTGTTCACCCACACAACGCCATACACACAGTCTGCCATCTGTACAGTGAAAACTGGGATTCATCCACGGAGAACACCTCTCCAACGTGCCATATGCCATCAAATGTGAGCACATACCCACTCGAGTCATTTACCCTGATGATGACGAGCATCCACGTTCCCTGAGACGGTTCGGACAGTTAGTGCAGAAATTCTTTAGTCATGCAAACCGATCGTTGCAGCAGCTGTCCGGGTCAATCCACACAATCTTGGAGGTGAAGATGCTGGATGTGGAGGTCCTGGGCTGGTGTGGTTATAAATGGTCTGCGGTGGTGAGGCTAGTTGGATGGACGGCCAAATTCTCTGAAACGCCTTTGGAGACAGCTTATGATGGAGAAATGAACAATTCGCAGGCAACAGCTCTGGTGGACATATCTGCAGTCAGCATGTGCTGCTCCCTCAAAAACAAACGACATCTGTGACATTGTGCTGTGTGATAAAACCACACATTTTAGAGTGGCCTTTTTTTGTGGTCAGCCTAAGGCACACCTGTGCAATAATCATGCTATCATCAGCATCTTGATGTGTCACATCTGTGAGGTGGATGGATTATCTTGGCTAAGGAGAAGTGCTCATTAACACAGATTTACAAAAAATTATGAACAATATTTGAGAGAAAAAATAAGAGAAAAAGAAAACTTTAAGTTTGCACTAAGCTTTAATACTGCAGAATAAAAAAATGAAAACATTTAGGACAGAACCCTCTTTCATAATTGATTAAACAACATTTGATATTCAGTGATACACAAAGCATAAATATACAGTGACTTCTGTTCAATCCCTATATTACAGTAAATGTATTTTGTAAATAAATGTGTTTATTTTAAATGATAACTATAAGTGACTTCCAATAATCAGCAGTAGATAGACAGCTTTATAAATCCCAAGGGGGAAATTAGATAAAACATTTTTGACCTGTATGGCGATCTAAGCCGCAAACTTGGCCAGTCATTTAACTGGGAATCATGTCAGTCCAAATCTGTGCACATATTGGACCCTTTTAAAGCCCAGTATCCAGCAAAAGATTTTATTTATAATGTTCAAAGTTTATGGTAGTTTTTTTTAGACAAGATGTGGGTCTTTGTAAACTAGTCCCATTTCCCATATTTTTTCAACGTGTATGTAGTCGACATCTGAATAATGGGGTAAAAACTTTTTTGACATAAAATTAATCCATGAAACAACAAGGGGTTTTCAAGTCAAATAATTGTTATTTATCAGATTTGTCTGCTTATTTAAGTTTTACAGTGCAGGTTACAGGTAGATTTTGCTACAGCTGAGAAATTGGCATCTGCAACACAAGATACAAGTAGTCTGTTGTAACTTCTGTAACGCCTGGGGTCATAAGTTAGGCGGGGCGTGAGACCATGACATCATTTTTAAATACTGTAACTGCATTTTGGTTGTGTATACACAAAAACACAAGGGTGGCATTTTGTTTATTTTTTTGTTCTGAAATTCAGTTTCAAGAAATACCATTCAGAGACTCACAAAAGTCTGTTCTATGTGGATTCACAAAAACCCATGTGGACAGAGCCTGAACGTCACGAACATCTCACCTTAGTCATTGGAGTTTAGGTTAGAAGTTACCATTTGTAGACCTATGTTTCACCACTGACGTTTATGCCCTTATGCAAATTTATTTACTTTTTTTTTATGTTGTTAGTTGTTTTCAAACAGGAAGTCAGTCCCAGCAGTCCTTCCTTCTTATCTTATCTACGAATGGTGTTCCTATTGAGTTTGTCGATTCTTACCAATACTTGGGAATCTTGTTCGGTGCACAGCTCTCTTTTAAGCCTCATGTCAAAGACTTGATAAAGAAATTGAAATTAAAATTGTGTTTCTTTTTCAGAAACAGATCCTGTCTAACTCTGAACGCTAGGAAACATCTTGTAACTGCGACTTTCCTTCGCTCCATTGACTACAGTGACATTATTTACATGAATGCTCCTGCAAGCACCTTGTAGAAGTTGGACACTGTCGGTCATGTTGCGCTGAGGCTCATAACTGGCTGTAACTATCGTACCCATCACTGCACCCTGTATTCACTGTTATTAACCTCACGGAGGCTCTTGTGAGTATACAGTATATACTGTATACTGTATGTATATGTATATATATATATATATATATATACTGTATATGTATATATATATACTGTATATATATACAGTACATATATGTACATATGCATGTATATACTGTTTATACCAGCGATCTGAATCTGTTCTATGTTTATTTAAAGTTCAAGCTACACAGGGGGTGAGCTGGTGTAGAGGTAGAACAGCCGAATTGGGATCAGAAAGTCGTGGATCGACTCCCCACCATGTCCACATGTTGTGGTGTTTCTGAACAAGATACCTAATTCCTCCCTGTGCACTTACATAGGTGCCTTCTGCTCCACCTGGGTGTAGCTCAGCTGTGATGGGTTAAATGCAGAGAACTAATTTTGTTAACATACAATGATGATGACACATAATACTGTTCATGTTTGTCTGTACAGAAGTTGGTGTCTCTGCTAAGATTTCCATCCATCTGTCTGAAGTCAGGTGGCAACAGGTCCAGAAAGGAAACCCAGACATCCTCCCCAGCAACTCTCTCCAGCTCCTCCTGGGGGCTCCCAAGGCGTTCCCATGCCAGAGAGGATATATAATCCATCCGGCAAGTTCAGGGTCTGCCTTGGGGTCTCCTTCCAGTAGGAAGTGTCCAGAAAACCTCCAGGTGTCAAGGTACTCTGAAGGTGTCCTAATTGAATGCCTCCTGAGTGCTTGATGACTCCCCACACAGGCGGTGGGCTCACCACCTGTGTGGGGAGTGCTGAGGGTTGGGTCCTGTGTGAAGTGTGTGGCAGGCGAGCCTTAGGCCTGCTGATTCCTGGCACTATAAACTGGATATGCTGTAAATTGCATGTGTTATATGACTGTGAGCCAAACGAATCCAGCAGTGATGACTGGAGTCTTTGAAAAACATCAGATTACAAGTTATGAACAGTGAGACTGGAGCACCAGTAGCCAAATACAGGCTGGATGTTTAGCTCATTTTCATGTCATAACCATAAGAGAAAAAAATAATTTGAAAATATCAGACATAACCAACATGTGTCAGTAACTTGAACCACAGAGGGCAGGATCCTTTAGGCCCACGTTGCTGCTACGCACATTTTGTCATAGTTCTATAGAAAATTTAAACCGGTCTCTTTTTTTTTTTTTTTTTTTTGGTAATAAGACCCACTGTGTGTTGGCTTTAGGAAAGCAGTTCTGCATTTTGTGGAGGCTCACAGCATACTCTGCATGTGTGTGCATGTTGCTCCCAGTGCCCATCACGCAGCAGCTTAGAGCCTCAGGATGACAGTAGAAACTGACAAATACCAGAAAAACCTTTGAGCGTATGAACAAAACGGTTTATGTACTGTGCGTTGATGTTGTTTTAATCCTGAGCGTGCACCCGGGAATCAACAACAAAGGGAGACATTAATCAAAGATTATGAAGTGCATGTAGAAAAAAACAACATTTCCATGTCTTGTCTTGTCCTTCGCTGGCGTGTAGCTGTGAAACTCCTCTTTCTACACTCTGCTTACAGATTTCAGCAGCAGTTTCATGTATGCATGATAAAATCTACCTTGTATAGTTATAACATACATGTTAACAGCTGCTTAATGCATCAGAATGATTAAACTGCTTTTTATTCTGTTATCATTATAAAAAAGGCTGATGGTCCAATATGTCTCTATATTTGTGAAGACTTCCAACATGGATTTTAAACTAGAGAAATTGAATTTCCTGCGAAAATGCAGTGTGAATGCTTATTGCTGAAGAACTTGCTGAAAAACAGCTGGAATTAGCTAAAAACATGATGAAATGTAGCTGAAATGAAATAATAAGCCTAAGTTAGCAGACGACAGCAGAAAGAACACATATTTGTTGAATTATATTTGAATAAAGGAGCACAAAAATTCTGAAATTAGCTAAAAAAGCAGATATTGGTTAAAAAAAAAGCTTAAAAGACAGAAAGAAGTTTAATAGAAGGAAGTGGAAAGAGCTGAAATGAGCTAAAATTGTGGAATTAGCTGAAAAAGCTAAATTTAGCACAAAAAAGAGCTAAATAGTAGCTGAAAAGCAGATAAAAGCTGAAAAGCGCATAACAAGCTTGAATTTGCTGAAATAAGTTAATTAGGTTGAAAGTAGCAAAAATTACATCTAAAAACTTGAATTTATCTGAAAACAGCTGAAATGAGCTCAAATATGCATAAAAATGTAACTGAAAAGGTAGAACAACCTTAAATCTTAAAACAGAAGAAAGCATAAAGAACATGTTTGCCCATTAGGCCAAAAGAAGCTGAAATGAGCACAGAAAAGTGGAAATTATCTGAAAAAAAAATAAAAAAAAATAAATAAATAATAATCTGAAAAGTAGCTAAAAGCAGAAAGAAGCTTACCGGAAGAAGGTGGAGAGAGTACTTTTTTTGCTGAATCAAGCTGAAAAAAGTTTAAATGAGTGCAAAAAATGTGGAATTAGCTGAAAAGGCTTAAGTTAGCATAAAACAGCTAGTAGCTGAAATAATAGAAAAAGCTGAAATTTGCAGGAACTAGTTAGAAGAAGCACAAAAACGTTCTAGTTAGCGGAAAGGATCTGAAAGGATCACAAAACAGCTGGGGAAAAAAAACAGCTGAAAGTAGCTAAAAATGTTTAAATTTGCACAAGGAAGCTGAAAAAAGTTGAACCAGAACAAAATGTGAAAGGAGCAGTAAAAAGCTGTAAACAGATCTAAAGATATGACGGATGTAAAATGAACTCAATTCATTTTCTATGTGGGAAAAAAAGTGGTGGAAAAGGCTAAATAAGTTAAAAAGCTAAAGGTGTACCAAAAGTCAACACAGGATGTCCTGAAAGAGATGAACATTTTGATAGATGATATGTTGAAATATTTTGAAAAGTGGAATACAAATTGCACTGAAAAACATACAGAAGAAAAATGGATCACAATAGTGTGAATGCTTCATAAACATTCACACTATTAAAATTAACATGTAAACAAAAAGCAGCTTGACTGGACTAGAAGTTTTCCAAATGTTTACATTTTTCAAGTTTCTCCCATCAGGATGACAGTAAAGTTAAATAACTTGGTAAATTAGGAGATGGGGGATGAGCCAACTTGTCCTTTGTTTTCTAAAAACACTTCCAGACTATTTAATAATGGAAATACAGTCCAAATGAGTGAGATTTAAATGTGTCTTTCAGGTTCAAGTTCTATTTTTAGTCAAAAAGGAGATCACAAACATTTGAGCATGATGCCAATAATTGTATTTTTTTTATATTGGTAGAAAATAAATTCAGAAAACAGACAAACAAAAATCCAGGAGAAGCAAGTTAACTTAAAATTATCCAAAGAATAATTGGGCATGCTTGTATTGTTTTAAAAATACTGTAAATAAATTATTCTATAAGTTATGCAATACAAAGACGTATTAAAATGAAGAGCAATTATATGTTGTTTATTACATTTCAATTTACTTTCATTCAACTGTCTCAGCTGTGCAGACAAGAAAACAAATGAGAAGGAATCGTTAAACTCTGCATTTAAAATTTGTTAATTTTGTTCTAATAAATAGTTGCACATGAAAACATACAACTGCAATATATTTAATGTAATTCATCTGACTTTTATTAAACACCTTCCTGCGAGTTAGAAACAAAACATGAAACGTATTAAGATAAATATATATTTTTTAATAACCGCTTTAAATAGAGATCAAAGCTCATTTTCCAAAAATCAACTTTTACAGATTTTTGTCAACTCATATAAAAACATAGATCGCCAGCAACGTTCAAATGCATCAAGTGTTTCTGGAAATCCTATGATGCCAAGCTCATGACAGACAGAGTTACAAGCTGGGAGACCTGCAGACAGACGGACGAACAGCTGGATGAACACAAAATAAAAGACAGCAAATACATCTGGCATGCAGACTTTGATATTTGGACAACCTGGTGTGTTCCTAAGCACACAAAATGAGTGTGTGTGAAGGTGCAAGGCAGATGGAGGGTTATGCAAGTTAAATACATGTTAAAAGGTGCCACACCAGTGGAGGCATGTCCTGCCAGTTTCTTGTCTTTTTAACCCTTAAAAAAAAAAAGTTCTCCATCTCTGTTTTGTCTCTCCTCATTTAAACTCATCTTTCATTTTCCATCTGTCCCTCCATGCAGAACCAGGTTGTTGTAGAATGTGTGTGTGTGTGTGTGTGTGTGTGTGTGTGTGTGTGTGTGTGTGTGTGTGTGTGTGTGTGTGTGTGTGTGT
>JARVLU010000437.1:19932344-19943814 GCA_031762415.1 Simpsonichthys santanae
ATCTTATTTTGTTTTAACTTGTTATCTGTGTATTGATGTTTTTTTGTGTCTTTGTTATTATAAAATGAATGAATAAAGAAATCAAGTCAACTTTAAACTTTAACCTGCTAACTGATGCCTGCAGAGTTTGAAATGGAGCTCTTGAGCTTTTAGTCATTTCTTTGAGCATTGCATGGTCTGAACTTGGGGTGAATTTCTTTGAATGTCCACTGCTGAGAACAGCAGCTGTCTTCAATTGTTTCCACTTGTGAATAATTACAAATGATGGGACTCCAAAGAGTTTGAAAATGACCTTCAACCCTTTCAGGTTTTATAGGCAACCACAGTTGCTTCTCGGTCATTGCTGATGTTATTCCAACTTGGCATCGTTGTAACCCACAAATGCTTTTGATCAGCAGAAGTTCCGCTTTTATATTTGTGCTTCCATTAGCAGTTGATCACGGTTTTTTTCACAGCATTTTTTCTGCTTATTGTCATTTTTTTGTGTTAAGTCGATAAGAAAACAGTTATCCAACAAATGCAGTGGCTGTATTTTAGCAAACTGGTGAAAACCAGACGATTTATTTTGTCATTGTGTATTCTGTTTTGTAAAACACTGAAACTGAAAAGGCTTGCCCTTGTTGTAACAAATCTGTCTGCATCTGTATGCTTTGAATTGCACAAACAAAATGTATTGTCACCCAAAATGTGCTCGTCTTTGAATGATTTGGAGCTGCATGATCTACTAAACTAATCCAAATCTTTTCTTAAACCTAAGCAAGGCATTTTAACTCGTAAACTAAACCTTTGGTGCCTAACTGAAAAAAAAAAAAAAAAAAATCACGTGGGATGATGAATACCGGGTGGCAGGGATGGGTGAACATCTGTCCCATTTTGTCTTTATAATGCTCCAAAACTTAGTCCTCAGTAATGTTTAGGTTTTTTTTTTTTTTTTTTTTTCAGTTTAATATAACAGCTGAGGGGGGAATCAACTTATTGAATCAACTCAGACTATAAAGAGTACATGGACGGCAGCAGAAAATGAGGATGAATCCTAAAGCTGACTTGTGCTCCTCTTCACTGCACACATCTCAAGCAGCCATTCTGCCAAATAACCAGAATTTTCCTTCTCAGGCATTTGAAGAAGAGCCACAAAGACACTTTTCTCGATGGAGAACAGACGCTGACGGCTTGACAAAACACTGCAGAAAGCAGTAAGTGTCTGAGAACATGCACACAAAGAGACAGAGCATCACTTAGCATTACTTCCTCAGCTCTTAATCTGACAGGTGTCAGACACTAGAAAGAAATGTGTGGAAGACTTCGAAGCACTCTCAGAGCGCCCGGTATTGTCTTACTCTGATCAGTGGTGCAATCCAGACTTCTGGGAGAAGCAATAAAGATGTTAGGTGTAGTGTGTGTGTGTGTGTGTGTGTGTTTGGGATTCTGACTTTATGCCTATCTGTAGTGTGTCAGCTGCAATTTCCTGTGAAGTGTTTAGAGTAGAGCGATGAGTGTGAAGGATAGTTCTGCTCGTTGTTCCTCTCCTTCGTTTCACCCTTCAGCCTGCTGACAACTTTTCTGCAAGAAGGCCTTTCGAAGCAGAGGGGAGACAATGAAACATGACGAGGGGAAAGTGAGAGAACTAGATCAACAGCTAAACGGTAAACTGAAGAAAAGCGGGGAGAAAACTGGAGCATGTAAGAACATGTAGGGGGAAATAGTGGAGAACTCGGGCATATAGGATTTGTGAAGGCATGTCAATCAGTGGCGGTCATGTGCTTGCATAAAATGAAAAGACGTTTGAGAGGAAATAATAGATGTATGAACTAGGATGAAATGCCAAGTCAAACTGAGAAGGAGAAAGGTAGAGACGGAGGCAAAGGCTCGAAGGTACAAAACTAAACAAAGTAAGAAAGCAAGGCTAGCGGATGGCGGCAAACCTTTAAAAGAGACTAATTTCTGTACAAAATTTATGAAAAAGAACTTTGATAAAAGCAAATTCTTTAACGGATGGTAGGAAAACAGGAAAAATACTATACTGTACTTTTTGCCCTATTAGTTGTAGTTTTTTTGCATAATATACATGCTCTGTGACAAACCACTGGGGGGGGGAAGAATTTTTTTTTAACAGTACCATTTTCAGCCACTAGATGGCAGCAGAGTTAAGGTATGCCGTTGTATGATGTAATAGGTAAAAGGGGCTATACTGTAATGACAAATTCAAAACAGTTCAAGACAAAAACAACGACTTTATTTATTATACTTAACTTTATACTTTTTTGTTTTTGTCTTGAACTTTTTTGAATTTACCATGTCCTGGAGGACTGAGAATCTTCACCAGCTATTATCGAAACAATTGGCTTGCCACACCCTTCCATCTTCGTTCTGCTCGCTGCTTGGAGCAACCATCAAACCAGCTCCATTTCACAGCACGGCCCCGGCGAAATGCAGCTAATTTGACCATTAAAGTGCATTTATTAAGATCAACTGAGACACACCTTTGCTATAATTTCGAGCAAACATATAAGTGTTTTAGGTGCTTTGCTCGTTAAATTTCAAAGAAACGAGCAGCGTTGCTCCTTCCTTTTTTCCACCCTCTGCGCGTTCCCGGAGCACCGAGGCAGTGAATACTTTTGAAATACAGATAATTTGACCATTAAAGTCCTTTTATTAAGCAAATGTTAGACTGAGACACACCTTTACTATAATTTTGAGCAAACAAATAATTGTTTTTAAGTGTTAATCTTGTTAAATTCTTGTTAAACTCCTCTCGTGCACGCTCCCACAGCCGCCATTTGGCACCCCATCGATTTTTGGCACAACACCGGCTCACATTTCCAGGTGTCAGCGGTGACGCATAACAAACGCAACGCCTCAAAGGTGACAGATAATAGATGCGACGTATGTGGCGAAGCGACATATTTACGGATTTTTCCGCTTTATTAGACAAATATGGACTGATGCGACTTATAGAGCAGCGCGACGTGTACGGCGGAAAAATAAGTAAGTGTGTTTGAGAATCCACAAACAAATGCCTTCACATGCCATTTTGTTGGTTCTTACAGGGCATTCGAGGGATTGATGGGGTTCAAGGTTCCAAGGGAAACATAGTGAGTACATTAAAAGTAAATGTCATTACAGCAGCAATCACTTAAAAATATATATATTGACATTAAATATCTTCCATAACAGGGACCACCAGGAGACACCGGAGCCCCCGGTCAGCAAGGCAATCCTGGGATCTTGGTGTGTGCTGAAAGTGCATTGCTCAAATTAAAATTATTTTATTAAAATACTAATATGGCATCACTTGTGCAGGGTTTTCCTGGTCCTCAGGGGTTAGTAGGACTGCCAGGAGAGAAGGTAAGTGAGTTTCATCGACAGATTTCTTCTTTTACTAAAAATGTCTCGACTGATAGGCTTATCTCTGTCTCACAGGGACCTCAAGGGAAGAAAGGGATGCAGGGCTTACCTGGAAATGACGGGCCCTCTGTAAGCACACGTGCTTTCATATTTCTAAGGAGTCTTGCTGACATCATGCATTCCTGAGACTCAAATCAACTCCAGTTACAGCTCTGACTGCAGACATTAACAAGTCCTTCTGTTAACAGGGTCACCCTGGAAGAGAAGGCACTCCAGGTGAAAAAGGACTGCCGGTGAGTGAGAACTGTGTGGTTTTCATAGTTACACTGTATAAGGACATCATTCAGCGTGTGTTATCTCTTGATTCATAGGGCCCTCTGGGAGTCCAAGGACCCGTGGGATACCCTGGACAGCGAGGAGTCAAGGTTGAAATGCAACAACTGATTTAAAGATATTAAAACAGAAAACGTGCTGTGCGATAATACACATTTTAGAGTGGCCTTTTGTTGTGGTCAGCCTAAGGCTCACCTGTGCAATAATCATGCTTTCTAATCAGCAACTTGGTATTCCGCAACTGTGAGGCGGATGGGTTATCTCGGCAGAAGAGAAGTGCTCACTAACTCAGACTTACACAAATCTGTGAACAATATTTGAGGGGAAAAGGCCTCCTGTGCACAAAGTCTTAGATGTTTGAGTTCAGCTCAGGAAGAATAGGAGCAAAAACAAAATTGTTGCATTGATATTTTTGTTCAGTAGAATAATTTTA
This sequence comes from Simpsonichthys santanae, assembly GCA_031762415.1. Lineage (NCBI taxonomy): Eukaryota > Metazoa > Chordata > Actinopteri > Cyprinodontiformes > Rivulidae > Simpsonichthys > Simpsonichthys santanae. The sequence continues at coordinate 19,936,456 of JARVLU010000437.1, forward strand.
TGCTTCTTCATCAAGTCCTAATGCTTTTTTTTTTTGTTTTGTTTGTTTGACAGGGAGCAGATGGAATAAGGGGATTAAAGGGGAGCAAAGGTGAAAAGGTAATGAAAACTGACACAACTTGTCCACAAACAGAACATTCAGAAGATTTGTCATTTAAAGACCACTTCCTTAGGCGTCATGTTTTTATAGTTGGTATTCATTCTGTTCTGTTGCCTCATGTTCTTTGTCTCTGTGTGCAGGGTGAAGATGGTTTTCCAGGAGCAAAGGGGGATATGGGAGCAAAGGGGGACGTTGGGGACAATGGACCTCTAGGCATGCCTGGTGAAGATGGACCTGAAGGCCCCAAAGGCCAGTTGGGTCCTCAGGGGGAGCCTGGTTCCGCTGGTATTTCAGGGGAGAAGGTACATTACTTACATACCAGTATGTGTGTGTTTAATATTATTAAGCTACATTTTCAGGTGTTGGGGTTCTTTTTTTTGTTTTTTTTTGTTAGGGAAAACTGGGTGTTCCAGGACTGCCAGGATATCCAGGACGACAAGGGCCCAAAGTAAACAAAATTCAACAATGAGCTGTAGATTAGGTAAAGTTTACACAAAGTGAATGTGTCTTCTTTCTCTGCAGGGCTCTGATGGTTTCCTTGGTGCACTGGGAGCTGCTGGGGAGAAAGGGAAGAAGGTTAAAAAGAACAGTTTACAAATGGCTTTTTCACCAAATGCAAAGAAATCAAACTGTTTTTGATGAAACATCTTGTTTTTGTGGTATTACTCAGGGTCCTGCAGGCCAGGCAGGAGGTGCCGGCCAGAGGGGTTCAAATGTAAGTGCCTTCTAAAAATATCAAAACGTAGAACCAAAATACAAAGATTGAAATGTCAGCAGCTTCTCAGAACCTGTAATTCTTTTTTATAACACTTTATAACGCTTTAAAACTTGAAAAAAACTAAAAATAGACACAATTTTAGCTGAATATAAACAAATGTTTGCATAACTAAAGTATGTTGCATTAATTTTGGTACACAGCTCAGTCCAGCTGATGATATGCTATTCTAACTTTTTAAAAGTGACTTGTAGAATGAAAATAAACCACTTTAAAAGGGAGTGTTCAGAGCTTTTGCAGTGCGGTTCATTTGAAAGGGAATTGAACAATCTCACCTTTTTGTAGAAAATGTTTTCTGTGGCCTGAATTTGGAGAAATACAGTTTGATTTTAACACGAGTGATGAGCTAGCAGCTAGTCTGAGAGGGGCCGAAACCAAAGAAGATGGCTGCCATTAAAAAAAAATACTACAGTCAAAAAATGTCACAGCATTTTCATTCAGATGCTAATTTATAAATGATTGTACTGATTTTAGTTTTGCACGACATGATTATTCTGGCAGAAATATTGTGATGTTCTTGCTGGAAGTGCTTCAGGCTGCTCCAGAAGTGCTACAGCTAACTGCTGCTGCCATTCGCACCCCCAAATGACCTCGGAATTAGTTTTAGAGAATAGTACTTCTTTGAACTACTACACATTTTTATAATAATTTTTATCATAATTGCATGTTCCCATACAATGGCAAAATTGGATCTCTGCATTTAACCAATCCACCACCAGGTGGAGCAGTATTTTTTTTTTTTTTTGTAGATTACAGCGCTATTTCACAGTTTTTCAAAGTAAGATTGGACATGACACTAAACAAATTGTGAAGAAAAACTGAATGTATATACTTTACGTTTTTTTACTTATTGCGGTGGAGCTGAGAATGGAACCCCCTGAGATAAACAAGGGACAACTGTAGTGTTGTTTTAGGACAACAATCTGTTTTGGTCTTAGTTTTACTCAGGCTAATCTTTTGCTCATCAGTCTGGTCAAAAATAAACTCTATTTCTTCAAATTGAGGGGTTAACATAAATTGAGCAGAGGTTTTAAGTTTGGGTGTCCTCAGTCTCCAGCCTGCAGTGATGGTTCTGACTCTGTAAGAAGTTGAACTGATCGCCATGGTTACAGACACAGGAGCTCATACCTCACACACAAAAACTCAACCAGGACTTGTGACGTTGTCAGTGAAAGAATGGAACAGAGTGAGTGCCAACCACACAACCTGGGTTCAAAGACCTCATGCTGTCACCAAACAAGATGGAGAAATGATGTTCTTTAAAAAAACTATCTATTTTAAAACATGGATCGTGTTCGTATTTGTCTTCCACCATATCTGAATGGCCCAGATTACTTCATTCTAAAGAAAGATCTGCTCTCAATTTAACCGTCTGTCCACAAATTACTTGGATTTTATTTCACTTGAAAAAAGTATGTGTATTTATTTATTTATTTATTTATTTAACAAAATAATACGTATCCCTCCACAACAGTTTTTGAAGCTTAAATCAACTTCTTTGCTTCAGTTGGTTCTCAACCTGACAAGGTTGAATTCATCACAAAGTACACGTTGAATATTTGTTTACCTGTGGTCAAGTTTATTTGTATGTTTGTTGTTTCAGTCTGAGTCATTTTCATTAATTCAACAAGACTCAAAGTACAAAGTACTTGTATGTACCATGAGAATAATTAATGTTTCATTGAACTGTGTAAATCATTAGACTAGATTAGATTAGATTAGAGTGTGATATCAAACACGTTTGACAAAACTAATGAAAAGAAAGTCTTACCCAAGAATAATTAATTGGACCCACCCAAATTTAAATTAAGTTCACTTAGTTTAGAAAAAAATATATGATTCAGTCCTAATAAAAATGTCAACCTATCGACTAGATTTGAAATTAGACAACATAAATCATCTTAAAAATAACATACAATTATTTTCATTTTTTACACTGTTTAAATCCAGTCCATGTAATTTGTAATGATTTTATTAGCGTTCAGACAGGTTCTCATGTGTAAGTGGGTAAATTGGGATTACTTATTAGTAATATTTAGTGACATCATGGCTGAACACACGGTGTTCAGGAACATTTTTATGTAGATAAAATCTGAACACACTTGAAGAATGTGGCGTCGCCTCACGTCACATAAATTACAGATGTTTTCCCCCCACCGATCCGAGGCTGCCTCTTGCGTTTGATCTCACGCTTGCTTCTCTTCTGGCAGGGTGCCCGAGGTGCCAGGGGTGCGAGAGGCCCAACTGGGAAACCAGGAGAAAAGGTTGGCCGAGTCCCATTTCAGCTTGCGATAACATATCAGTTCCATTATCTGTGGCTTCACGCTGCTGTCCATCTCGTGTCTTCGTAGGGTGCCTCGGGACATGATGGCCCCCCAGGATCTCCTGGAGAGAGGGTAAACCCAAGTCTTTCAATGTGTAATATCAGCCGATGTAGCTGTAGATTGATCATCTCTATGTTTTTAATTTTAATTTTTAGGGACCTCAAGGGCCACAAGGAAGAAATGGAGAACCAGGACCTAAAGGAACAAGTGTAAAAACTTTTTTTTTTCATAAATACACCTGATTTACTGTATTAGTTTTAGTTTTATGTAACTTTTAATTTTGGCCTGCACCCAAATGAAGTTGACTTTGGTGTCACGCCTGTTCTGACTACACATTTTCTGAGAAGGACCATGATGAAAAGACATCTAATCACTTTAAGACCTCAATTTAATTGACAGAAAAATGAATTATTGAGTTTTCAATTTCAACGAGGGGCTGAATCTACCAGACCAGATTAGACAGACGTATAAATGAGTTTCTAATGGTTTTCTATTATAACAGGTTTTAGTTTGTAGATTTTCTGACAGATAAAAAAGTTAAAAATCCTCAAGCATGTCTTGTAGACCATTAAGTTTTGGCTCACTATGGGAGTGTGCTGCTTATGGGACTCAGTTTGTTGTGGCTCCTCGGACTGATGAAGTCCTTAGGACGAAACGTCTCAACTAAAAAAGAAACTGTCTAAATGGCCTTCCTGAACCTTGCTGGATGTTCTACCTGGATTGAACTTTGAAGTTTTAATAATGTTTAAATGTTGCTAATAAGGCTTACATTTTTAACATTTACCATTCTTGTAAATACACTTTTTGATTTGTCCGTACAAATTTTCACCAAACACCATTTTGCACATCTTCCCCTATGTCAGAAATAATGATGAGTGCAGCTAATCTTCTGTAAACCACAGACAGCTCTGTGGAAATGGTTTTAGCTGTACCAGACCAGAGTTTCTGCAACAGAAATGATTTGGAAGGAAATTTTGGAACATTTTGAGACAAACCACACAAGAAATTTCAAACACCACTAAATAAAATGAACATTATTCTATTATAAACATACTATTTCAGACTACGCTGTGTTTTTTAGGGTCCGGCTGGAAAGGATGGACTTCCGGGCCACCCGGGTCAAAGAGGGGAGCCAGTAAGTGAGATTTAAAGCATTTATAAGAAAAGTGATTTCTTGTTTCTTTCTAAAAAATGATTTTCTATTCAAAACATCCACTCAAACGTGCTTGATTCACTATAATATTAATTATTATAACTCATAATAATGATTTAATATAACATAATGTTAATATTATAATTATTATAACATTACTAATATTTTAACACTGTGATACTTTCATTCAGTGTAAACAGCTTGAGCCAAACTTATTATTTTACTAATATTTGATTAATGTGTTACTTTAACCTAAGTCTAACCTCAGGAACTCATGGAATGTTGATTTTAATTTAACTAGAAAAAAAATTGCATTTCCTGCAAAAATGCAGTGTGAATGGTTATTGCTGAAGAACTTGCTGAAAAACAGCTGGAATTATCTAAATGCATGCTGAAATTTAGATTAATGGAAGAACAAGCCTAAATTATCAGAAGAAAATATAAAGAACACATATTTGCTGAATTAGATTTAAATAAGCAGAAATTTGCACAAAAATTAGGAAATATAATTAAAAAAAATCTGAAATGTGCAAAAACAGCTGAAAAGTAGCTGAAAAGGCAGAAAGAAGCTTAAACTACCAGAAGGAAATGGAAGGAGCTGAAATGAGTTAAAAAAAAAAAAGGTGGAATTAGCTGAAAAAGCTAAAATTAGCATAAAACAGTTAAATACATGTAGTAGCTGAAATAGCAGTCAAAGCTAAAACTGGCAGAAAAAATTAAAGGAGCACAACAAGCTGAAATAAGCTTAAATGAGTTAATTAGGTTGAAAGTAGCAAAACGTATCACGAAAAACTTTAATTTATCTGAAAACAGATGAAATTATCTAAAAACATGCTAAGAAAAAAACATAGCGGAAAAGCTAGAACAAGCTTAAATTAGCAGAAGAAAACAGAAAGAACATGTTTGCTAAAAGAAGCAGAAATAAGCAAAGAAAAAAAGTGGAAATTTTCTGGGGGGGAAAAGCTGAAGATGAAAAGTAGCTCATAAAACAAAAAGAAGCTTAAATTTCCAGAATGAAGTGGAGAGAGCACATTTCTGATGTATTCTGCTGGAAAAAGTTGAAATGAGTGCAAAACAAGTGGAATTAGCTTAAATGAGCATAAAACAGTGAAATAGTATAGCTGAAATAGTAGAAAAATTAGAAAAAGATTAATCTTGCAGACATACCGGAAAACTGAAATCAGCATAACAAGCTGAAATTATCAGAAAGAAGTTAGAAGGAGCACAAAAATGAGGTTAGCATAAATAATCTGAAAGAATTGCAAAACAAAAAACAAAAAACAAACAAAAAAAAACAGCTGAAATTAGCTGATATTAAAAAAAAATTGCACAAGGAAGCTGAAAGAAGCTGAACCAGAACAAAATGTGAAAGGAGCTGTAAAAGTTGTAAACACGTCTAAAGATTTGAAGGATGTAAAATGAGCTCAATTCATTATCAATGAGAAAATAAAATGGCAGTAAAGTCTAAATATTTCAAAAAGCTAAAGTTGCACCAATTCCAAAAGTCATTGCAGGATTGTCCTGAAAGAGCTCAACGTTTTGAAATAGGATTTGTTGAAATAGCACAAAAATTGTGGAACGAGAGAGAAGTCGAAAAACAAATGGAAGAAAAATGGATCACGATAGAGTCAATGCTTCACAAACATTCACACAAATATATTTTCCCTTTATTAAGGATATGTTTTTATTCCATGAGGAAACCTAGTTTAAAAGTATGAAGGAACTAAAAATAGCTGCAAACACGCCAAAAGGTTTTATACTAATCTTCTATGTTCAGGGCTTCCAAGGAAAGACGGGCCCTCCAGGACCTCCAGGTGTGGTGGGACCACAGGTAAGCCCATCCATGTGAACGTGGTGCTTTAATGTGTTGTTTTCTCAAAGGATGAACCAATCTGTGGATTTCTAACTTGTGTTTCAGGGAAAATCTGGAGAATCTGGTCCAATAGGAGATCGAGGTCACCCAGGAGCACCGGGTGTGCCTGGAGAGCATGGTTTACCTGGAGCGGCCGGAAAGGAGGGTGGAAAGGTCACAAACAACAATTTACATTATCTCACAGAGTGATTATTTATGTTTTGGTCATGCCTTTGTATTTATATACTATTTCTGGTTTTGCTTCGTGGCCTTTTAGGGGGATCCTGGTTTACCTGGAACATCTGGGAAGAACGGTCCACCAGGTCTGAAAGGGTTCAGAGGGAGCAGAGGAGCCCCTGGAATAATGGTGACACACCTCTCACAATATACTTTACCTGATTTCTTGATATTTTAAACAAAACACACTTTAAAGGTCAATCTTTGCTTGATGTTTACAGGGACCGCCTGGTCTGAAAGGAGCTTCAGGACCTGGTGGATCACCAGGAGCCATAGTGAGTATTAGTTCTGTTTCTACAGCTCATAATCAGTTTCCTCTTAAAATCTTTTTGTGTTGCTTGATGTAAAGTCTTCATGTGAAGCGATCAATGAACAAATTCATTATTAAAAACCATCAAGATTCATGCATCTACAGTAGTCCTTTGATTATCACGGGGGTTATGTTCCACACGCCCCCACGATAGGTGAAAAACTGAGAAGTAGGAACGCTATACAACAGTCCCTCGCTACTTCGCGGTCTCACTCTATCGCGGTTTTTCAAAATAAGATTGGACATGACACACAAATGGCTGATAGATGGCTGAGCTGCACGACCGGCATGACGTTTTTATTTAGAATGAATTATTTTAAATTATTTAGCGCCTGCTGCCCCTTTGTGGAGCCCAGAGCTGCAGAAAAAAACATCCTCCTGCAGCTTTGTGCAGCCTTTACTGCAGGATAAACTTCCTGCTGCAGCTGATCAGCTGTTCAGTGTGCAGAGTGGAGAAGTGGGCGTGGCCAAGAACTCTTGCAGGTGACAAAGCAGAGGAGGCAGGGAGATGAAATCATGACAGTCTGTGCTCTTTTAGAGCGTTTAGAGTTTAGAAACACTGTTTAGACTATTACAAGAGTGTGGGAAGGGTTTAAAACACCTATATAT
>JARVLU010000437.1:20018849-20034091 GCA_031762415.1 Simpsonichthys santanae
AACCACTGTTCTGTTTCCTCAACATATCGTAAACCCCCTAGATGTTTTGCTGTGCTGTGAGTGAAGACGTTTGTCTTCGTTTTTCTTAGCTGTAAAGCCATTTATTCTTTTTTCCAAACGATTTATATTAAAGAATTAAAGCAAAATATATATTAAATCAATTACCTTCGGCGGTCATCATCCTCCTCCGACATGTTCTGTGCCAGGAGTGCATATCTGGTTAGTAATTTATTATATTCGGAAACAGCAACAAAAACAAAGCGTGCGTCCAGCTTGTTTTTCCACTGGGAGAACCGGAACGTGTTTTCCAGTGGTAGCTTGGGAAATGACGTCACTACCATTTCCCACTTTCCAGAATACGAGGCAACTGGAACGCAGCATAACCCTACAACCAAAAACCAAAAACACAATGACAGCTGATAACTCCCAGTCCCAACAACACTCAGCGCAACGAATCAGTGAAAAGGTGCAACCACTGGTATCTACAAAGGAGCAGGAGCGAGGCTGGAGAAAAAAGGCCAACGTCTCTCCTCTGGCCTCCCTCGCTCGTCCAGCGGGAGGAGATTGATCCTTTTGAGCCCCTTCCAGGCAATCAGCTGTATAGAGAGAGCACATGAATTAATTAGGCACTCATTCACATCGCAATGACACAGGGACACGTCACATGGACTTTACTATGTGCTCTGCAGATTCCATCTATGCTGAATTAATTTGTGGCGTCCTCTGAGCAAAGACTTGAGTTTATTTGTATGCAGGCCATCATAATAAAAACCTCATTATAATAACTCTTTTAAAGGGGAATGCTGCTGTCTACATAGATCTATATCTCCAGGCAGGTTGGTGCATGTAGTCATTCTTTTGTATGCATCTATTGTATAATAAAGAATTTGTCATGTGGGATTTTTGTGCGTTGCTTTTCTTTTTTTTAAATCCATGTATCCACTTTATGCAGCTGCTGCTTGATTTCAGATTAATTAAAGTGAACTGGAGCAACAAATATATGATGCGACTGATTAGAGTTGAACAAAACAAGAATCAAACCTTAAATAAATTAAAGTAACAATCCTTATATTAATCCATAGTGCCTGCTGCCTTGCATGTCATTATTAAAAAAAGTAAAACTTTTAGCTCAGTATCTGTAACAGTGACAGTTGTGGAGATTTTTGTGTACGATCAGGTCAATTAGCTGTCAGAGCAAAACGATAAGGGAGCCAGTACGATCCAGCTCACTGATTTTTATTTTATCAGTTTATTACAAAAAAACATCAAGCAGAACATCCCAGGGATAATACAGATCTAAGCGACATTATCGGTCTAACCTCTGATCACCTGAGAGGGCTTATTTGATCAAAGATTTTCAGTAAGACATAGAGCCGCCAGTCTTGTTACAACTGGGAGGCCGTGTGACTGGGAGAACAGCTTGACCCAACTTCTGTGAACACAACTTTGTTCCACCACATGTACCACCTGTGGTGCGAATGACAAATAAAGAAACTCTGGCTCTGACTTCAATCATCAGCCATGGTTGATATTTTTAGCCCTGTTAAAACCTAAATTGTCAACAAAGAAATAATAAAATTCAAGAAGCCCTTATATTTGTTTGAAAGTCAAATCAAGTAACGCATAAAGCCTCTAAAGTGGAAGATCAGTTATTATGTTTTCTGATAAATTAACATATTTTTCTTTTGCATTTTTCATTCATATCACAACTTTCTTGATTGTGGAATTCGTTCTGAACAATATCAACAGTAAAATACACAATTTCTTATCATATAAGAATTATTTGGTGCTTTTTTTGAACAGTTTGGGATAGAAGTCAATTAAACTGCAGGTTTTCTCTCCCTCTTTCTCTCTGGCCTTGTAAAAACAAAAGCAACTCACCATGTTTCGGATCCATCTTTTGTCCTGGAGCCCAAGGAGATTCAGCGTGAGCTCACAATGTTGGAGTAACCTCGAACACATCGTTTGTAAAATCTCCCCTCCTGGCGTTTACAGTTTTTTCAATTCAAATCAGTAGAAATGAGCAGCACATTCTTTCTTTGAATGTTATTGTATTTAAATGGTGACTTTATCTGTGTTGTTTCTCATTTCCAAGCATAAAACAGCAAATACATCCTTTCTCGACTTCACCTCAAGTCGTGAAAGATTATGGAAAGGATTGTGTGTTTCTGTCAACTTGTACAGCAGATTCAGACAGACAGTTATTTGAGTGCCCTTTCTTGGAAGTTAGTTTGAATGAAGGAAAAACTCACTGACATCAAACAAATGACGGGTGGGATTTTAGACGTTTTTTGATGGAGAAAAAAAAAATACCCCAAGGCTTTAAGGTTCATGGCAACTTTAGCCAGTAAACACAAACAAATGCCTCTTCACCAACAACTTGCATTGCTTAGACAGAAAGAGTTGGTATATTTGTGGTGAATCAGAATAAGTGAGCAGAGATAATTCATGCATGTTGGTCATTTTCATCTATTCTATTGAACGCTGAATATTCGCTGGTTGAAATACTTGAATGCAAATATTTTCCATGCAAAGTGGTGGCACAGAAAGCATTTAACCAAGGCACAGATCTTGAGCAGGGATGCCAACAGCAGCAACCTTTCTGATCTACATTACCCATTCTGCAAAACTCCCAGGAGACCCCAGCAGCCCTCAGGCTCAGAACTGTAAATTCCATCTCTAGCTGCAGCATCTTGGCTCACAACACAGCTCCAACCAGGAGCGTCATTAGCAGCCGAAGAGGTACAGAAGTCTCCAAAGAGATCATCAAGGTGGCAAAAAGTGACAATGGCAACATGTCTGACAGCTCTGTGTTTGTGACTGAGCGAGGGGTTCAGCACTGGTACCAGACGTTGACTCTAATTGGCTGGTTTCTTCTCCCCAGTGTGCTTCGGCTTCTATGAATAGAATCACAGATGAACCAAGGTGGAACCTGATTTCTCTCCCGGGCCTCCATATACCCTCACTGCTCCCTGTTTACACCTGAAGAGAAAGGCTCTGACATCTTTTGACCTCATTCTCCCACCCGCTCATGTTTTTCTCCAGGCTAGCCTTTTAGTCCTTTTTTATTAGGCCTTAACCTTCATCATTAATTAAACATAATTACAGGAAATAGTTCCCTCACGGTACTTTGCTTTTCATCAGCATGTCCAATCTCCTGTGTACGAGGATTTTATTTCTCATTCAAACTTTTCTGTTCACTTTTCGCTCTCCTTTTCATCTGTTTACCTCCTTCTCTTCTACTTCTGTCCCTCTCGATGGGTCTCTTTAACTCTTTGGTCTTGCTAAATATTCATCAGGGTGACTTCCGCCCTGGAGACAAAAGCCAGTTGATATTTGGACGACGGGTAGAGATGAATAAAAAAAGCCAAAAGTTAAAAGACCATATTTTTTTCTACAGTTTAAATTAGGGTTGTGTTCAAAGACCGTATGTGTGTTAGCCTGAGTATCCGTGGGAGGAAACCAGGCAGATCTTCCGGAGAAACACTCCCACTGTGAAGAAAATCCAAGTCAGTGATGTGATAAATGGAGAGAAGGGAAATGAGCACGCCAAACTGACTGGGGTCCAACCAGAGACAGCAGAGTGGTAGACAAATGGAGAAGCAAGAGACAGATTGAGGCAGAGACACAAAGGTGGAAAAGAGCATTTAGATGGAGAGAAATCAAAGAAAATTGATGTGGAGTCTAAACTCAGTAAAGTGAAACCATCAGTTTGTAGCTTGGTGTCACAAAGCAGGAAGGAAAATGTGCACCTGGTTGTTATGTAACGTTTCAAGAGGGAAACATAGCTCTAAACAATAACACCGCCATTTAAGATGCTTTCAATGTTGTTGGGTTTACACATGAAACCAAATTCAGATCGATTAGGAACAAATAATCTGAAAAGGGATTTTGTGCGAAAATATTAAAATGAACTTCTAATTTTAATCTGACTCATTAAAAACTCGTATTTTTGAGGTATCCTTAGATGAAGCTGCATTCTAATGATTGCTGCGCATCCAAACACTCATGAATAATGTGAGCAGTTGCATGAAAAGAGAACAGGTCTCTGAAAAATAAATAAATAAATAAAAATATTGAATCAGGTTTGTTGGATGAAGTTCATTAAGCTGTTTTATGAAACAAAATCAAAGGTGAAGAGAAGACAAAAAAGGAAACTAAGAAAGGAGGTTGTAAGGAAGAGAGGAAACAATGAACGTAGGAAAAGAAGGAGTGAAGAAAGAAAGAAGGAAGAATCGGTGAAAAGAGACCGCAAGTGATAATGAAGGAGCAATCGAATGACGAAGAGAAGGAAAGAAGAAGTAAAGACAAGAAAGCGGGGAGGGAGGAATGAAAAGAAGGAAGGAAAGAAGCAAGGAAGGAAGGCAGGGAGGGAAGGAGTGAGGGAGGAAAGAAGGAAGGAAGGAAAGAAGGAAGGACGGAAGGAAGGAAGGAAGGAAGGAAGGAAGGAAGGAAGGAAGGAAGGAAGGAAGGAAGGAAGGAAGGAAGGAAGGAAGGAGCACATGAATGACAGAGGGAAGGAAAGAAGAAGTAAATACAAGAAGGCAGGGAGGGAGGGAGGAAGCAAGGAAGAAAGGAAGGAAGGAAAACAAGAAGGCAGGGAGGGAGTGAGGGAGGGAGGATGGAAGGAAGGAAGAAAGGAAGGAAGGAGGGGAGGAAGAAGCAAATGCATAAAAGAGGGAAGGAAAGAAGGAGTGAACACAAGAAGGCAGGAGGGAGGAAGGAAGGAAGGAAGGAAGGAAGGAAGGAAGGAAGGAAAACAAGAAGGCAGGGAGGGAGTGAGGGAGGGTGGATGGAAGGAAGGAAGAAGCAAATGCATAAAAGAAGGAAGGAAAGAAGGAAGGAAGGAAGGAATAACAGAGGGAAAGAAGAAAGGAAGGAAGACAAGGAGAAAAGAAAGAAGGAAATAATTAACCCAGTAATTCTGTTTCCATGTGAAGGAAGTCAGTAAAGTATAAAAAGGTTTAAATGTAAACTCTGATTCTATTCTGTGCTGGAAAGTAAAGGAAGGTTGTGTCGGAGCAGCTGGAGATCTTTGTCATCGTTACAATGTGTTTTATCAAACTTTCCCTCTCCAGACACTGGAGGTCTGAGTGGAGCCAGCAGGGGAGCATGCCATCAGTTCTGGTTCTTATCAGGGATTTGGTGTGAAGGAGCCCCAGCTGAGCTGCAGCAGAACGACTGGAGGAACTACTCAACGCACGACTCCAACTACTGCCAGCTAAAGGAAATGATTAGAAAACTCCTTCAGGAAGGCAGGAGATGTTCGTTGCTGCCAGCTGGCTGTGTGGATAATATGGTGCAAGTTATAACACGGGGTAGTTATAATAACTAGAGAAAAACAGGAAGACCAAGGCCAATAAGACATAAGTCACAAAAATAAAAACAACAGCATAAAAAGGGAAAACAAATAGAAGAAGTAACGTCATTTTTTTTAAATCAACATTTTAGAAATCTAAAGGAAATGGGATGTATAAAAAGTGAAGTAATCATCAGTAAACAGTGTTACTGTGAGTGAAAGAGAGGCAGTCATGAGGTCACAACCTTTGTGCCTCAGTCAAAGCTGCTCTGTAAACTGAGTTGTGAAGAAAATATATTTAGGTGAGGTTCATTTCAAAAATCAAGCTGTGATCAAAGCCAGAGAAAAGTCAGAGAAGGTGCAACATTGTTTAAAATATTATCGTGTGCACGCTTGTGAAGCATTCACACTATTGTGATCTTTTTTGCTTCGATAATTTTCAACTTTCTCGTTATAAAATTTTGTGATATTTCAACAAGTCATATATACTTTGTATCAAAATGTTGAACTCGTTCAGGAGCAGGGTGTGATGACTTTTGGTATTCGTGCAACTTTAGCCTTTTTTTTTTTAAATATATTTAGCCTTTTCTGTCACTTTTTTTTCCCTCATAGAAAATGAATTGAGCTCATTTTATATCCTTCAAATCTTTAGATGAGTTTACAACTTTTTACTGCTCCTTTCACATTTTGTTACAGTTCAGATTCTTTCAGCTTCCTTGTGCAAATTTAAGCATTTCAGCTGATTTTTAAAGCTGTGTTGTGCTCCTTTCAGATTCTTTCTGCTAATTGCAACATGTTTGTGCTTCTTCTAACTTATATCTGCTATTTTCAGCTTGTTATGCTCCTTTCAGCTTATTTCTGCAAGTTTCAGCTTTTTCTGCTATTTCAGCAGCCGTTTTTTTTTTTTTTTTTTGCTAATTTCAGCCTTTTCAGCTAATTTCTCATTTGTTGCACTCCTTTAAACTATTTTCAGCCCATTTCAGCAAAAAATGTACTCTCTCCACTTTCTTCTGGTAATTTCAACATCTTTCATTTTTTTAACTTACTTTTCAGCTGTTTTTTGTGTTAATTTCAGATTTTTCCAGATAATTTCCACTTTTTCCTATTAATTTATGCTTCTTTCAGCTACATTTAGCATTTTTTTGTCTAATTTCAGCAGTTTTCAGATTAAGTCAAGTTTTCATGGTAATTTCTGCTACTTTTAGATTTTTCTGCTATTCCAACTATATTTAGCTGTTTTGCGATAAATTTCAATTTTTCAGCTAATTCCACTTTTTTAGCTAATTTCAGCACCTTCCACTAGAGCTTCTTTCTGCATTTTCAACTACTGTACTTTTCAGCTACTTTTTTATTGTTGCTAATTTCAGCTTTTATAGCTAATTTCCTAATTTATGTGCTCTTTTCTATTTATTTAAACACAAGTCAGTAAATATGTATTTTCTGCTTTCATCTGCTAACTTAAGTTTGTTCTTCCATTTTAGCTGCATTTCAACATGTTTTAGCTAATTTCAGCTGTTATTCAGCAAGTTCTTCAGCAATCAGCATTCACAATGCATTTTCTCAGGAAATACAATTTCTCTAGTTTTGTTTAAAATGGGATTTATCTTACCTTATATCTGAGGGGCTACTTTTTTCTTCGCCTGTATAACTTTTAAGACAGATTTTTCAAAACCAGAATATTCAAGAGTTTTTCTTTATTAAAGCTGACATAAAATGTTTGTGATTTTTGAAGGTTAACTTGAGTAACATTTTGAAATGATGATTAAAAGGAAACAATTCATGAGCTGTTATTTCATTATAACCAAAGCACAGCATTGACTTGGACCATAATGAGAACAGGAATGATAAAGCTTATCCCTGATCTGGTTTTATGTTAAAATGTGCAGTGAATTCTGGTCCATGTTATACAGAAAATGAGTCGCCTCTTGACGCATCAACAAAGAGCCCTGTGGTTCCTTTCTACTTCAAGGCGCTTGTTAATGGCTTTCAGCTTGTTATCCCGATTTGAAGTCCACCAGTTATTGGTGTTTTGATCTACCAGCTCTCACACTTTACAGGCATTTTTAGTAAAAATGCAAAAAAGTCTGGAGGGCTAAAACCATATAAAACAAAAAAGAAATTTAAAAAAGACTTCACTGGTCACAGAACAAAGCATTAATCTTGTGTAAAGTTTTATTTTTGTCAAGGTTGTATTCATGAGGTTTTATGAACATGCATCACTTCCACCTAACGGCAGCGCCTACATTTCTGACCCCTTGGAGCAGTCAGTGCACATCCGAGTCACAGAAAACACATCTAGTTATTAGTTATTAATGAAGATGCATTTAAAATGCTTTTTCAAAACAGTTAACGCAATAATCCAAATCCTTTGAAAATGTGTTTTGTGATAAGGTTGTAAACAATTAACATCTTGAGAAAACTCTTTGACTGATCTGTATTTATTAATTAATTTAAAAAAAATTGTTTGTTTCTTTCTTTGTTTGTTTGTACAGTATAGGGATTCAGTATTATGGGGAAGTGGTGGCACAAAGGTTAGAGAAGGTGGGCATGTGATCTGAAGGTCGCCGGTTCAACTCCCTGAACCAACAGCATCAAATATGGGTGGGAAAGGTGAAACACCCACACCTGTCTCCACCCTCATTTGCACCACTCTGCCCCTGAGCAAGGCCCTTAACCCCCACCATCTGCTCCCTAAACAGGTCTCTCTTGAAAATGAGTTCTCGTGGCTCAATGAGACTACCTGTATAAATAAAGGGTAAATGAAAAAAAAAAATATATATATATATATACATCCTGCTAATGAACTTTTAATGAACTTTAAGTCACCATTAAACCTCTGATGAGCCAGATTCTACAAAAACATCTATATTAGAAATTTTATAGGTTTTCTTCATCATTTGATGTATTTGCACTCGTCTCTCCTTTTATTGTTCAATTTAGATTTGTGGTTTTACAGATTTTTTCTCTAAAATTTAGCTTTGATTTAAAGTTTAATTGATTCGTGCATCTGTGGATTAAAATAAAGTTGGACTAAAGGCCGTAGCTCTTATTTAAACATGTTTGAGGAAAATATTCCTGAGAGATCCAATAATTTTGTCTTTTTATGATTTTTTTCAGCTGAATTAACTTTAAATAACAGATTATTTAATAAAGTCATTAAAGTGAAAACAGGATTTCATGATAAAGCTGACATCGCTTATTGATTTTTAATTTTCACTGATTAAAAAAAAAAACATTTTTATACAGAAAGCGTCAAATATCTGCAGGTAATTATCCCACATACCTAAATATTATGGACATTTTCATTCTGTCCTTACCTCACTTTTCCGAACAAGTCCAGGTGGGAATATTTTAACTTTGACAACATGAGAACAAAATAACTGACATTTTAAACTTTGATATAAAAGAAAATTTAATTAAACAAGCCACACAGGTTCTTCAGGAAAAGAAATAAAAAATATTTTTTTTTCCTTTATGTCAAAGCAGGATGGTCCAATAAATGAAACAAATCACAATCCAACATTCTGATGAACTACAAGAGTATGAATATACTGTATACTAAGAAACAAATGAAAAAAACAAACTTATATTCAAGACTCAGAGATGACAAAAAGTAGAATAAAACAAGTGGGTTTATTAGTAAAACACGTTAAAATTAGGTCATCATTCAGTGAACACACACTTTAGCATTTGTGGTCAAATCAAAGATTTGAAAACAATGAGACAAGAATTCACGAAAATTAAAAAATAATAAATCATTTGAAGCAAAAGACAAATAACCAGGAAACATTAAGGTTTAAACAGGCAACGTTTGTACAACTAATACAGCACATCTGAAAAGAGATGACTGAAAGCATAGCAGACCGGTGAGGTTGCCTGATAATAAAATAAGATTTTTTTTTAAAGAAAAACAGGAAACAACAAAGAGTTCACGTGAGCCAATCATCACCCTTTAAATATTTGCTTCATCTGTCACCCTGCCTTGAGTTCAGCTTGTTCTCTAATAATTTCCAACACTAAAGCTGTGATATTACACATTTTTTATCACCAGAACAAAGTGCTGTTTTTTTTTTCTAAACAAAAAGTTGATATGAGCCTATTGTGACAAGAAGGCTGCGTTCAGTTCAACCATCACAAGCTACTATCTTTACAACTTAGATTCAAGCAGAAAATCTTGTTTTTACCTTTATACAGATGTTTATACTGTACCTGTATACAGTATACAGTATATACACACATGTATATATTCAAGGATTCAAGGTTCTTCATTTGTCATACATGCCACATTGCTGCAGCAACATGTTCACTCTTCTCTCTTGAGACAGGGAAATACTGCAACAGAAAAATACATGTTTTTGAACACAGTGTTCAGACACTCAAGTCAGTATTTTCCTCTTTGGGTACACAGAAAAATCTAAATCTGATTTACTTCACTGAAATAAAAGTACCTTTTCAGGCAAACTAAGTACCAATTTGGAATAATTCGGGCTTGGCTGAAACAACGAGCATGAAGATGTACCTGTTTTCTAAGTGGTGTCCTGTACTGAAAGCAAATAAACACAATATAATCACAGTCGCCATGGCAACTGAATGACCATTTTTTGCTGTTTTCTCAATGGGATCCACATGTAGCTGTGCTCCCTTATTATCCTCCATTTCTCGGGATTGATCCAGCCCTCACTTGCTCAAATTATCCAAAATGATCCACAGGGATAGGGTTAAAGATGTGGTGAAGACAAACATGTCCATCACGTTGACAGAGAAACACATCTTCATCATCCTCACACACTTGTTACACCTCCTGTTGGTTGTGTATGTTGTAGTCTGAATTTGTCTCATTAAAAAGTTTGAAATATGCTAATTTAACTTTGCATCTATGTTAGCCATGAAAAAGTCGTTTATACCTTTTAACCTCTTAACTCTTGGATCCCAGAATTTACCCACATTCCATCAGTTAAATGTTTTAGTGACATTTGCAAAGCTTGCAGAGGTTTTAAATGCAGCTAAAACTTGATTACAGGACTGTGAAATGATTTGCTGGAGTTTTATTCTGTTCTGAGCAAACAGAAATGTCCAATTCACAGTTACTGAAACTTGAGCTTTTTTTGGTTTGATCAAATGCTTTGGTGTAATTTTGTTTGTGTAATTTTAATTTTACATGAAATTTTTTTTAAATAAAAAAGAATGTAAGAACAGTGACTTTTGCCTCAACAGACACTTGCTTTGTATCTGCTGCGAAATAACAGAACACACTATATCCATTTTAGTTCAACATAAACAGACAGTTCAGATCTTTTAAAGTGGTGTTCTGTTTTCAACAAACATTTAATCTATTACAACCACAGTTTATAGAACCAGCGTTTAATTATAACTGGAATGATGCACTAACACATGGGACCAAAGTGGATCAGACCCATCTTGAAATAAGTTAACATCTATGGTCATTTTTAAAGGCAAACAACAGCTAGCTGTAGCTCTATCAGTTAGAATAGCCACACAGTGCAACACTGACTAATAAGAATGTTGATCAAACTTAATTTGAGTGAACTGTGATAAAAAAAAGACTTAAGTTAATAACTGCAAAGTGTCAAACAAACGATGATACAAAAGTCTACAAAATTACATTTTCAACCAAAACACTATGAACGTTTTCAGACCAGAGTTGTTTTAAGACAGCTGTAATCCACTTTGGTTTTAGCTGAATTCCAAACTAGTATTGAGCTCAAACATACTCCATTTCTCAATATTTAGGCCATTCAAAGAGTTATCTGTGACAGGTAAGATAATTGTTCTAAAATTTCCTAAAATTATTTCAGAAGATCTTATTACTTTATGATTGTTTGTTGTGTGTACAGCACTTTGGCCCTGTGGGTATTTAAAGTGCTCTATAAATGATGCTGGCATGGTACTTTACACTCTAAAAAGTTGTAGAAGTTGTATGATTCAGTTTATATTTCAGGTTAATCTAAACTTTAAGTTGGTATAGAGCATTTGCACATAATGATATGACCAATGTTCAGCATTCGTTTTAGATTCGTTCTTGGTATGAAAACTCTTGTGACAAAAGACACACAATTTTTTAAGGTAGACATTTGAAGTAAAGTTTCTGATCTCTGGTCTGTGTAGCTGTGATTATAATATAAAAAAAGCACATTTGCATGTCTAAGTTTGCAGCACAGTATTGGCTGAAACTGGTACCAAGAGATAACAAGCTCAGCATTGTGAGGTGTTGAAGCAGCTCAGTACATCGAAAAAGATAAAATACAAAGCGTAGTGAGCGACATAAAATACAGATGTAAGGCTGGTTTGCTGGAAATCGGTGGAAAACATTTTAACAAGGATCAGCAAATGCATTGAAGGTCCTGCAGAGAACCTCATATGCATCAGTGCTGCCTAACATTTCTGTCCTGATGGAAAAATACATTTGGAGAACAAACGATAGGGGGAAAACTTTTCTGGCCTACTGTTTTAAATGTGGTAAATGTTCTTACAAATCTAGTTCCCTCCCCATTGAATCGTCACCTTATTGTGGTGAAGGCGTTTGTGCACCTGAATGATACTAGCTAGATACTAGTAATCTGGTAGGGTCTTCCAAGGCAGATTGTTTCTAGGTGACAGACCAGACAAAGAGTGAGTCAAAACACGAAACTGGACAAAGAAAAACAAGGAAC
The DNA here is from genome assembly GCA_031762415.1 of Simpsonichthys santanae. Classification (NCBI taxonomy): domain Eukaryota; kingdom Metazoa; phylum Chordata; class Actinopteri; order Cyprinodontiformes; family Rivulidae; genus Simpsonichthys; species Simpsonichthys santanae. The sequence continues at coordinate 20,030,820 of JARVLU010000437.1, forward strand.
TCATTCTGGAGTTGCCTATGCTGGGAAACGTGGAGCTGGTATGGGTCTACTCTTAGTCCCTCCCCACCCCCCGACTTGGTGCCTGTGTGTTGGAGTAGATGAGAGGGTAGCTTCCCTGCTGCATCTTCAGGTGGAGGGTCATCCTCTAATGGTTGTTTGTGTCTATGCGCCAAACGTCAGTTCAGAGTATCCGGTGAAAATTTCCAATCATTATTGTTGGGGGAGTGGGGATTTAAATTCAGTTCAATTCAATTCAATAATACTTTATTAATCCCAAAGGGAAATTATATGTTGCTGTAACTCATTATCCTTGTTTCATTAAGATATGTTATAGACACTGATGGTTGTAGGCCAGAAGGATCTCTTGTAAAGGTCCGTCCCACAGTGGATCAGAAGAAATTGGCCGCAGATGCCATTCGATCCATCCACCCAGACTCGGCTGGTTTCTCAATTCCCATGGGGTGCAGAACCTCCCGAATGCCAGTCAGAACTCCTCCCAGAATGATGGCCACTCTTCCCAGCAGCCTGCCTAGCTCTTCGTTGCTACAGACAGACAGCTGTAGGTGCCGGGGGATGATCCTGCTCCTTCTGCTGTCAGAAGCTGTGTTTCCTGCTAGTTCCAGGATCTCCTAGGAGATCCTAGGATCTCAGTGGTCAGGCACTCAAGCACAGCCGGCAGGTAGATGGGAATGCATCCACGGAGCCTCCTTTTCAACTCATTCCATAGAGGACGGCACAGTGGCTCAGTTGGTAGAACTGTTGCTTCTCTGCGAGAAGTTCGCTCATTCAAATCCCAGCCCGGGGGCCTTTCTGGGTGGAGTTTGTATGTTCGCTCTGTGCATGTGTGGGTTTTCTCCGGGTACTCCAGTTTCCTCCCACAGACCAAAAACATGCATGTTAGACTGATTATTAACGCTAAATTGTATCTAGGTGTGAGTGAGAGAGTGAATGGTTGTTTGTCTCCATGTGTCCTTGTGATGGACTTGCAACCCACCCTGGGTGTACCCGACCTCTCACACAGTGATAGCTGGACATGGGCACCAGTGACCCCATGACCTGATAAAGAAGAAGCGGGTAAAGATAATGGATGGATGAATGGATGGATTTGATATAAGCAGATTTTGAGGGGGAGAATTGGATTGCTGTTGTATATATTGTATATATGTACACAATTGGCAGAAATTAAACAGAATTGTTGTTTTACTTAAAACAGCTTTGTGTAAACTGGGCCTTGGTATCACTACTATGGTAATTCAATCTTGTTGATAGCCACTCATATTTGTGAATTCTAGTTTTAAAACACAAACGAGACAAGTTACAGTATCTCTGGTTATAACAACAAAGTTGAGGTTTCAACTTGATTGCATAAATGGCAGACTGTCTTTCAGTTTGTTTTGTAGGTTCTTTCAGTCATTCAAGAATGTTAAATTAGATTGGACCTTTGTCAGATAAAAATCACTTACATGATTGAACACTGAGTATTTAGCAGTCTGATTTCTCATTTTAATCTGACATGCACAAATTAACATGCACAAACTCAGCCATTAGTCTTGTATCTTCATATTCCTGTTGCATGACAGAGAAGAAAAGGGAGTGTTAGCAACATTTGTTGTTAAAGTTTATTGAAGGAACAACCATGCTGACTTACACTGACAATCACAACACAAACCCAGAACATTTCCAACAGGGCCGTAATCAAAGGTTAAAGTGAGGTCAATCAATCAACTTTTCTATTTGTACTTTTGTTTTACTTCTCCTCATCTTCCAGATTACCTCCTATGAGTTGAATGAAACTGAACGGAATAACGACCAGCTCAAAACATTTCCACTTCATTCACTTTACCAGTCGGTGATGAATACTTTCGTCAGTCTCCTTGATTCTGGTGTTTGAGACCCTTGTATTGTGTCCTGTTATAAACTGTGCATGTTCAGAAGTATATTAAAAAAATTCCCATCATCCTAGCCGTCACTTCGAATGACGTGAAACAGCGTGACATTGTAGAGCACCTGGTGGCCATTGTTCCATGTGTACAGTGCTCTTTCTCTGGGGTTGTAGTCCATCATGCTGATGTGGGAGTATTGATTGTGGAAAGGGATATCAGTGTACTCATATGTGGAGGTGTTGGTGTGGTAGGCAAAGTGGACCTTGGCGCCGGCCAGGTGGGAGTTGGTGACGTAAAGGGTGCCACAGATCATAAAGGCCTCCCCAGCGCTGCGTTTTGGAAAACCCGTGTCCCAGCTCTGAAGTATTTCCAGTGATCGTGGATCCAGACGACTCACCTAAAGAGAAAGGAGATAGTTTAAAAAAGATAATCACAAATAAAAACTAAAAAGTTGCTATGTAGATGTCTGAATTTAAATGCTCTGTATTTAATATAATTAGGAAGGAGAACCCATTTACTTTTACACATCGCTCTTGTTGCCTCCTGTAAACAACAGAAATTAAAAGAACTTGATAAAATATTAAACTTTCAACCGTAGTTAAGATTTTATTTAATTTTTTTTCTTTTTCTCACTGGCTCTGGAAGGAGGCGCACATATTCTCGTCCCTCTCTCTGTTCTCCTCCTGCTTTTTGTTTTCTGTCTGTATATCAGAGCAGCTCCTATTTTGACACATCTTCTGAAATGAAAACTACTATTTTGGAGCTGACCAACGGGACTTTCGACGCAAATGACAAAATCTTTTCAACAAAGCGACAGGGTCCTGGAAAACCCCTCATCTGCTCTAATGACACGTGCAGCTGGATATATTGCTGGGAAGTGGAATGTGATGTGTTTACCTCTGCTGTCGATCGAGGATGCCACAAGTGAATACAATTGGATTTATGATAACAAGTTTCCTGTTTTTGGAATAGTCTGGCTCCTGGTTTATCAACATACAAAGAAGACGGCCGCAGCTAATTTGGCCCTCATCATGCTGCTGCATATGTGAAGGTTGGTTCATGCTTTGAGGACTCAAAATCAGCTGATTTACAAGCTAAACCGAAAGATGGAAGTGATTTGAATCACAGGTCACCTGCGGCTTTGGGACTCGTCAGCATGCAAACGACCTTGAAGAGGCTCGTAAGCATGGACCAGTAGAATGCATCCTAATCTGGCCATTTCAAACCTTGGAAGTACCAGTAAAAGATTTAACAGTGACAAGGACAAAAAATAGTCTGCCTGGTTAAATCAACAATTGTGGTTATCTGAATTGGACTCCCCGGTTGACCTCGAAACAGGCTGACTTATCAATTTTTTCTTGGGAAATGTGTAAACTAGAGTAAAGCGGG
>JARVLU010000437.1:20054825-20066105 GCA_031762415.1 Simpsonichthys santanae
CTAAGCTAACAACGTAACTTTGAACGTACTAGGAGGTAGAGGAGGGGCATTTCGACCGCTACTTATGGGGCTGATAAAAAGTAATAACGGCCATTGAATGGTTGATAACATTCGAAGCGGGTGCAATCTTACGTTGAAAAAACCTGGAAAGAGTGAGTCCTCAAAAGTCGAACTGCAAAGTTTTGAGGGACTACTGTACTTCAATTTAGAAAGTATAGTCTGTCCACACAGACAAGCAAACAGCTAGTCTGAGCAGGGCGGCCAAGACCAAAATGGACGTTGTTGCAAAACTTCTCCAGCCTCATGCAGTAAATAAAAATGAATAGATGTTTTAGAAAGAGACTAGTTTTTTGTTTGTTTGTTTCAGTAAATTTGTGTCCATATCACTGACAATACAGTGTTTGTTTAGTTAATGTCAAAAAATGTAAAATGAAAAGAGAAAAAGTTTGTTTTGTTTTAGGAATATAAAGTAAGATCATGAGCTTAAAACATGTCATTATGTTACCGTTAAAGATTTGACGCAGACATGCCAGGAATGTTGTTAATAATTTAACTCGTGTTGCCACTAACCTGTGTCTAGTTGTTTGTGAGGACACTGAACTTTGATTTTCTCTTCTTTTTTTCCCTTATTTCTGCTCAAAATGTCCAAAAGGGATTTAAATCTGCTTCATAAACATAAATGAGGTCACATGCATAAAACCATCTCCCTCCCATTATCACTTTGAGTTTTATTGAAAACAAGTTTATCAGATTTCATAATGCTGGAGTTTTCTGTAGAAAAAAACAAAAGTCCCCATGTTTGGGTCACACCCTGTGTGTTCTGTTTAAATCTGCCCCCGTTTCCCATCAAGATCCATTTCAGCAGACCCAGCTGTGAACCTCCCACTCCAGGAATGACAATGCAGGTAAGATGCAAGACAGAGATCCTTTTGAATAGTTCATTGCTTTGCTGTTCATACTATTTATGATTAAATACTCTGTAAAGCAAATTATTCACAATCTAAAGTAAATTTATAATGTTATCTGCTGAGAGAACAGGTTAATGTTAAATTAGTAATGGGGAGTGGCGCAGAGGTTCGAGAAGGTAAGTCTGTTGCCAGTTATGTCCCCAGATTGACGTCCAAAATGTGGGTGAGATAGGTGAATCACCCACACCTGCCTCCACCCTCATTTGCCCCAATCTGGGCCTTTGAGCAAGGTCATTAACCCCCACTATCTGCTCCCCCAGATGCCCTAGAAGGCAGCTCTCTGCTCCACAAAAAGAACTGTGGTAGCTCAGTGGTCTGCGGTTGCGTCAGGAGGGGCTTCCGGTGTAAAAACAATTACCAATTTGTGCGAGTCAGTTTGCCGTAATCTGTGTTTTGTGGTGTTCATGTCTACTTGCAATTATTTTACTTAGTTCCCCGAGTCTGTTCTTTGTTTCCAGTGTTTCTCTCCTCTTGTTGCCAGCTCCTCACGCTCTCACCTTTTCCTTGTTGTTCTCCCCAGGTGTTTGTTATTCCCTCTCGTTAGTTTGATCTTTAAATAACATCTCCTTCTTTTTGTCCCTTGTCCGTGGATTGTGCTTCCCGCAGCCGTCGTGGTCTGTTCCTCCGTGTCTCCTTGTGAAGATTACTTGCTGTAAGTTTTGTTGCCATACCAGCCTTGGGTTTAGTGTTTTGTTGAATAAATCAGTTTTCTTTATTCTACCCCCGAGTTCCTCTGTGTGTGTCTGTGTTCAACTCTCCACCGATCATGTGGCAACCTCTGAGGAAGGGAGCAGCCGAAAGAAGAAACAACAGTTAAATTAGTAACGCTGTTTTATCATCAGACAGCAACGTCATGCTTCTGTTCATCCTTCAGAACATTTCAGTGAAAATGCAACCAAAAAAATTACATTTTATATGAACTCTAAATTTTCAAGGTCAAGGTTCTTTATTGTCATTCGCATTGCATGCGGTACATGAGGTGGAACGAAACTGTGTCCACAGGGTCCCAGTTACATCCAACAAAAGTATAAATTGTAAAAGAAAAACTGTAATAAGATGTAAGATATGAACTAAGAAATATAATAAACACTTAATGGTGCAAAAACAGAACGCCGAACAACAGCAGCATGAACATGAGTCAGCAGATGAGTAAGAATGAACACATGAAATAATCAGCAGCATGAGATCCGCAGCACATATCAACAACCAAAGTGGCATCACAGTGATTTTTTTTTCACAGTTATAATCCTGATTAGAGATTCATGAGTCTAACAGCTTCAGGGTTGAAGCTTCACAACACTAGAATTGTATTGTATTGCAAATCTAAGAATATGACTAATTTCTTGTTTTCAAGTTAAACTTGAAAGGTTTTAAAGATTTTTTCTTTTCAAAGAACATACATACTTTTAGTGGATTTTTGTAAAAATAAAAACAGTCCAATAAAAACATAAAACCAGCTTATCCTAGTTGATTATTAAAAGCTGTTATTCGTAATGTTTGTTGATTTTTGGGAGTTTCTCTGTGCTTTTAGTTACTCAATAACAGACTCTCCCAGTTCTGATCATTTTACTTTCAGACTTTAGATCTGTGAGTCCTCTGGGTAAGAAGAAACTGAAAGGGTGAATTTAGTGACACGATTCTAACAGATATTTTAGAGTTTAAGCATAGTGTGTTGTTTTGAATAAACCCAGAGCTCCAGAATTGTTCCATAGACACATGTTCAGATTTCCCCCAAAGAGAAAATGAAGAGTTTTAACAACTGTGTGCACCAGCTGATGGAAACCGATACTTTCCTGTCTTTAAACTCAACCGAAAACTGTTTTTATATAAAGTGCTTGAAGCAACGTGAAATGTTATAAAATGTGAAAAAGATTAATCAAGCCGAGTGAAGAGACTGGATTATTTTTAGCTTTTTTTTGTCTAATCTGGGGTCTCATTGAAGGAAAATAATAATTTTAGTGTCAGACACTGTTGGAGGAATCTGAAAATTGAGTATTTGCACGTTACACTGATTAATACTTGTATCAGTCAACAATAAATCAAGAAAAATAAAGCACACAAGTCTTCTTTATTTTGTTCTATTTGTCGAAGAGGACAGACGTGATGATAATTCAAGAGTATCAAATAATCCTGATCTGTGCTGTGTGCAGAAATTTGCTCATGTGGATGATTTTTAATCTGTTTTCCCCAGGTGACACTACTTCTTGGTCTGCTGGGTTTTGTGGCCTCAGTTCAGTCTAATTCACAGTTTTACCTGCCAGTGGACTGTGATGACATCTATAGCCACAATAATTCAAGCTCCAGCGGGGTGTACAGAATCTACCCCGGAGGTCCGACCACACCGCTGCACGTCTACTGCGACATGGATACAGATGGGGGCAGGTGGACCGTGAGTCTATTTAAAAAAAAAAAAAGGCAGCAGGAGATTGAAGTCATGAGGCAAAATTCAATCAATCTGTCAATACTTATTTCATGCAAATAACAAAATAAAATGTAGAGCAAATATTTTCTTGCATGCTGTTTAAGATGTGACCTGCAGCAACAAAGTCTCGTGGTTGTTGCAGTTGTCTTTGTGATCCTGCTTACAAAGAATACCGAATTTTCACTGTATAAGTAACATCTTTTTGCAGAAGTTAGCATGCCTGTAACTTATGCCGCAAAGCGACTTGTTTATGTTTTCCCCCATATCTAAAACCCAATTTTTGGCTGAGATCTGATGATTTAATTCATTCTGACATAGAAAATATTGAACACTACCATTTTCAGCCACTAGAGGGTGCTTGACTAATATGGCAAGACAAGTGTCCCATTAATAGGTAAAAGTGGCTATTAATGAGACACTTGACTTGCCATACCAAGCCACCTCCGTCTCGCTCTGGAACTCCTGGAGCAAACATCAAATCAGCTGCATTTCGCCGCTCCGCCCAGGCAAAATGCAGTTGATTTGACCATTGAAGTGCATTTATTAAGGAAAAGTTCAACTGAGACACACCTTTACTATAATGTCAAGCAAGCAAACAATTATTTTTAAGTGTTAATCTGGTTAAGTTCTTGTTAAAGTCCTCCCATGCACGGTCCTGCGGCCACCATTTGGCAGCTAATCAATTTTTGTGGTGGTCAGCAGTTGCGACTTGTATGGAGGCAAGTACAGTATTTATTGTTACCCTGTGCTGGTTGGCACACTGTCAAATAAAATAAAGACAAATCAGTTCCAACCTTCAAGCAGTCGTCAGTTTTGCATGATATTCAAAATGACATCAAAGCTACAACCTGCCAACATCTCTATGAATTAAAGAAACAAAAACAAATCAGTTGTTTTTGTTTTGTAAACTTTTGGGGGGGATTGATCATGACTTGGCTGACTAAGAATCTTCATCTCTCAGGATTATGAAAGATGTGATATAGAAAAGCTGTTATAATTTATAACATTATTCAAGATCTTGCTCAGTGTAAACATAGTGTGACCGTTTAGTAAAGTTCAAATCTGTGCATGTGTCTGCATCTCATCTGGGCCCTCAGGTGTTCCTCAGGAGGATGGATGGGACAGAGAGCTTCTTCAGGCCATGGAAGCACTATAAGTCTGGGTTTGGCAACGTAGCTGGAGAATACTGGCTGGGTAAGATTAAAAGAAAAATGGCAAATGTCTTGTGTGGCCTGTTTGCACTCAAAGTGTGTGTTAGGGACTACGCTCAACTACTGCCATAGCTGATTTTACTTCGATTTTTATGTTTGTTAAACTTTTAACACCCTAAGACACAAATGAACAACAAGCGAACATACCCCCGCCCCGACACCTATATGTAACATACAAGCAGAATTTAAAAAACAATTAATTAAATTAATAAATAAAAGCTCTATAAGTGCATTTAAACTTCCATACTTGTGCCAAAACACATCAGTTTAGAATGATCTGACAGTTCTAGTTTATTTCAGATAATCTATCTTTACCAAAGGGGCGGCTGTGGCTGAGTGGTTAGAGCAGTCGTCCTCCAGTGCAAGAGTCGAGGTTCAAATCCACCAGCAGTCACATGCCGAAGTGTCCCTGGGCAAGACACTGAACCCCTCGTTGCCTCCGATGTGTGTCCCATTGGTGTATGAATGTGATAAAGCTCTGACTGGTCTCTTTAAAATGATTTGTTTAATTAACTTTGTAGAGACTTAGTAGAGTGCTGTATGAATGAGTAAATGAGGCACAGATTGTTGTAAAGAGCTTTGAGTATCTCGATAAGATAGAAAGGCGCTATATAAGTACAGTCCATTTACCATTTACTGGTGCCATGTGAGGACACCTTGTCAGGTGATTGACATCCAGTGGTTAACCAGTGTGAAAGAGCCCTTATAAATGTTTTTCACAATCCACAGTCCCCAGGTCTTACATTTTAGTCACCGAGAACCAATAAACTGGTATTCTTTTGTAATTCAGCTTTGCCTATTCTATCTTTTTCTTATTTTATTTTTTTACTGTCACAGGTTCAAGCCATTATATCAAAAAGGTTGTCACTTTCTAAAACAGATACAGTTTTTGCCTGTAAGCATTTGTGTTGCATTCACTTACAATTTACCTGGTTGCAGGTAGTTTGGTCCCTTTGCACAAAGTTGAATCTTGAGCTGTCAAATTTGCTATCACTTTTAGTAAACGGTGAAACTCATAGAGAACTCCGTGAACTTAACCTCTATTTAGAAAAGCTGAGTTTATCTTTTTGTTGTAGTTTTTGTTGCTATTTACTCTAAAATGCGCACTGACTTTTAATCTGTGCCAGATTCGTAAGTGTCAGAAAAGGAAAACATTATGTGGAGTTACTGCATTTTATGGCTTAATATGTTTTACTATTTATTTTAAAAAGTTAAATGAAAATTTGATGTTCTCCTAGGTTGTCTCCACAATACTAACTTATCCAGCATATCTTGTCAAGTTACATTGTCAACACTGTCATATTTATTTATTAATTTATTTTTTATTTTTTTATTTTTGCAGATTTGGAAAGAACAAAAGGGATGAGCAGCCAGAAGACAAGATGGAAAGAAAAAAATCTAGTAAATTTAAAGTGGAAGAGTCACCAGTATCAGAGGAGGAGACCCATCAAATCAGGCTGGAACAAGAAAGGTGAGCACTCCGACTTACCCTTGGATTCACTAAAAGCTAAATGAATTACTGCAATATAACAAAGGATAAAAAGGGGGAAATAACTTGTATGGCTGGAAAATTACCAAATGACATAATTAAAAGGCAAGGTTGGAAAATGCCGGAAAAGCACTCAGGTGTCAATTTGTGAATTGTCCTTTTCTTTTATATCAGTACATTAAATAGATTATTTATGGATTGTAGTTGCCCGAGCCATTCAGGCACTGACCTACTAATGGCAGGCCCCTGTGATTTTACTGTGATTGAATGGTGCTCATTATGAGAGTGAAATCAATGGAGCTCTGTATATTTCTCCTCCTCCACCTTTCCCAGGTTGTTAGTACCTCCAGAAAACCTAATTTCTTTTGATTCTCTCCTGTTAACTACATGTCTTCTGGCATTTGTGCATGGATCATACAATTTTTTTAATTAATTAATTCTTAATTAAATAAACAAACAAATAATAAATAAAATCAATCAATCAATAAATAAATAGGTAAATGAATAAATTGATCAATAAATAACCAAATAAAATAAATTAATTAATATATACATAAATAGATAAATACATAAACAGATAAATAACTAATAAACAATTTTGGGGGCTGTCTTGGTTGACACGCCTTTGCAACATCTCATGGACATCGGGGTCAGTGCCACTGAACTGGCAGACTGGGGTGGTGGTTCTCCTCTTCAAAAAGGGGGACTGGAGGGTGTGCTCCAATTACAGAGGCATCATTCTCCTTAGCCTCACTTGTAAAGTCTATTTAGGAGTACTGGAGAAGCGAGACAGATTGTTGGTCGAACCTCAGATCCAGGAGGAACAATGTTGGTTCCGTCCTGGCCGTGGGACACTGGAACAGCTGTTTACCATCACTAGGGTCCTCAAGGGGTCCTGGGAGTTTGTCCATCCAGTCCATGTGTGTTTTGTAGACTTAGATAAGGCTTGACCGTGTTCCTCGGGGTACACTGTGGGGGTGCTCTGTGGGTCTGGGATTGGGGACCTGTTGCTACGGGCTGTTTGGTCAAGGCCAAGGTCAAGGTTTCTTTATTGCCATTCTCATCACATGCAGTACATGTTGTGGAACAAAATTGTGTGCACAGGGTCCCAGTTACATCCAACAAAAGTATAAAACATAAAATAAAAACAGTAATATGATCTAAGATATGAACAAAGAAATACGCTAATTTAAGAATACTATAAAACACAAATACTGTACTGCAAAAACAATATGCCGAACAACAGCAGCACAAACATGAGTTTGTGTGAACAGATGAGTATGAATGAACACAGCAGCAAGAAATAAATCAGCAGCATGAGATCAGCCCATACAAGTGGTGTGAGAGTTTGGTTTGCATTGCCGGTAGTAAATTGGACCCCTTCATGGTCCATGAGTTGGACTCCGCCAGGGCTGCCAGTTGTCACCGATTCTGTTCATAACTTTTATGGACAGAATTCATCAGTGAAGCCAGGGGTTGGAGGAGTTACAGCTCGGTGGTCTCAGGATTCCATCTCTGCTATTTGCAGATGATGTGGTCTTGCTGGTGTCATCGTGCCATGATCTCCAGCTCTCACTGGAGCGGTTTGCAGCCGAATGTGAATGGGATGAGAATAAGCAACTCCAAACCTGAGACCATGGTCCTCAGTCAGAAAAGGGTGGATTGCTCTCTTCAGATTGAGGGTGAGGTTCTGCTTCAAGTGCAGGAGTTGAAGTTATCTCTGGGTTTTGTTCACCAGTGAGGGAAGAATGGAGAGTGAGATTGGCAGACAGATTGATGCAGTGTCTGCAGCGTTGTGGACTGTGTACCCGTCTGTTGTAGTGAGGAGGAAGCTGAGCTGTAAGGCAAAGCTCACTGTTTACCAGTCGGTCTACGTTCCTACTCTCAGTTGACCTGGAAATACCTTGGAGTCCTTCCAGAAGAGCTGGAAGAGGTGGCTGTGGAAAGAGGTGTCTGGACCTCCCTGCTCAAGATGCTGCCCCCGAGACCTGACTTAAGTGGAAGATAATGGATGGAACAGATAAATAGATTAACAAAAATTAAAAGCAATAAATAGATAAATAAATAGATAAATAAATGATGGCCTTTCATTGGGTTTGCTCTGTGCACCTCATTCTTCACAGACAAGCCCCTTTTAAATCTGTGGTGTGGTGGACAATACTGGTAGAAGGATGAATGAAAGCCAGCTTCCTGCCTCTATTGTTCTGCACCAGCTAAATGATCTCAGTAATCTGCTGTTGGTAATAGCAGCTAATTGAATAGAAACAATAGGGCTTGATAGCAAGTCCTCTTACAGTGAGGGACAAAAAGGATGAATGCTGCTGAAAATGTTGTACACAAACACACACACCAAACTGGTCACAAAGGTCGTCTTCCTTGATGAATGCAACATCTAGAGACACTAATCAAAAAGCTGTAGTTTTATTTATTTTATTTTTTTTGTTATATATTTTTATATGTATTCAGCTATGGTGACGGTTTGCAACTTTGTCTGAACATCCAACACACTTCCATCAATGAGTGCCAGAGACCTACATGTCTGGTTCTAACTACAGATTTATACACCTCTGAACAGACAAATCACAGCAGAAACAGAACAAATTAAATAAATTCAAAATCTCCCAGCCCTCCCCTCACACACACACTATATACTGTATGTATCCTTTCAATTTAAATATTATTAAGCATTCACACTATTGGGATCCTGTTTAAATTTCAACAACAATGTGCTCTCTACCTCCTGTTAATTTCAGCTTCCTTCTGCTTTTATAGCTGCTATTCAGACTTTTTTTTTTTTGTTAATTCAAAATTTTCAGGTAATTTCCACATTTTTTGTTCATTTCTGCTTATTTCAGCAAACTTGTTCTTTCTGCTTTCATTTGCTGATTTAAGCTTGTTCTATATGTTCAGCTACCTTTTTTTTTTTTTTTTTTTTTTTTAGCATTTTGTTTAGTTAATTTCAGCTGTTTTCAGTAGGGATGGGGCCAATCCGGTATTAACCTCTGATACCAGCATGATTTACGTATTGGATTTTTCCGATCCAACCTGCCGATATTTCCGATCCATGATACACGTTGGCTTCAAACTATGGAATGGATTTTCTGAACGGAGGTGTGTCTCATGAGCCAGACCCACCTCACATTCAGGAAATCCATTTCATAGTTTGCAGCCAGCTAAAACGTGAAGACTGAGTGGCTAACAGCTAGCCAACTGTTCATTGTAATATGTCCACTGTGTGGAAGTATTTTACACTAAACACCGCAAGACAGCAATGTGCACTAAGTGTACAGGTACCTGAGAGCAATTCCCATTAAATACTGAATTCAAATCTAAAAATTCAAGATGGCCACCAGAGCTACATTTAAATAGCTTTCACTCAGCCAATTTTACACATATACCTATAGAGCTGAAATTTGGTGTGGTTATAACTGAGAACGTTTCCTATCACATACTGAATCCAAATAAAAAATCCAAGATGACCACCTTAGCTAAAAGAAAAAAATGACTTTAATTAATTTAATGTTGACAAATTGAACTGAAATTTGTTATGGTGGTAGCTGAGAGCCAACAACAACACATAACTGTCAAATTAAAAAAAATACAGGTAGCAGTCCCCGTCAATGTTTCTCCAAGAACTTTCTAGCTTCAGCTTGTTTTGGTACTTTCAGCATCTAACTTGGGCTTGTTCTTCCTGTTCAGCTACATTTCAGCATGTTTTTAGCTAATTTCAGCTTTGTTCAGCAAGTTTTTCTGCAACAAACATTCACACTGCATTTTCATAGGAAATGCAATTTCTCTAGTTTTGGATGTTATTGTTACTGCTGTCTTACATTTCATTGTCTGCTGTTTTGTCTTGAGCTCGTTGTCATTTCCTGATTTTTTTTTTAATTTTATTTTATTGCATTTGTCCTGCATGTATTAGCTCCTCCCTTATTTTCTATGCAGCCGTATAACCCATTATTATGATTATTGTTATTATTATTATTATTATTATTATTTTGTTGTTGTTGTTGTTTTAGTTGTTGTTGCTGTTGTTGTACTTGTTCCTCAATTCAATCATAGAGCTTGGCTAAGATTGTCCCTCGTTTGACAAAAAGAAGGGAATCCTCATGAAAATGTTGGTGGGTAACAATAAAAGAAAATGCCATGAAGCTGATATTTAAAACAGGTTCCAACAGCACAGCAGTTTAGAAATCCATTATTTCTTGTATTATTTGGTAGCACCAGTGCATTACTGTCTCAGGGTGATATATCTGATTGTCCAAGTTGTCTGCAAAAGCCAGATGATTGATTACATTGCTGGTATGCAGACAAGACATTCCAGAGGGCTTTTATAAAATTATGACCATTCCAGGCTTATGAAGCTGGCAGTTTTCAGATAGTGCCACATGTCATCATTGCTTGGAGTCAGAGCCAAAGTCTGACATTAGTGGTCATTAATTGGAGCAGACAGTTTTGACAAGGGCTTTAAGTGTTTCAAAATAGGAGTCAGCTACGAGGTGAAACAGATTAATTCATAAAACCTGCCCCTTTTACCCTGCAATAAGGTAGCCATGATCATATATTTTAAACTCTGACCTAATATGATTCTTGCAACTGATGGTTTGGTCTGTGGTCTTCACAGACACATTCCATTTATTTTGAGCAAAATTATTGCCCTGAATTGATATCTTGTCAGAGTTGTTATGACTGTAAATGATAGCAAAAAGAGTACATAAAACCCTATCATCAATAACAGAGCTTAGTTTGGAAAACATCCTTCACTATAACTGTTATAATAGCACTACTTTGTTTTTAATTGACAAGTAGTTTTTCCTGTTAGTTTCCACATCTCTGAAACGCTCTCCTGTGCCCTCATCAAATTTTATTGGCACAACTTTCTAGGACCATGTCAGGATGCAGCTAGCATGGCATAGTCAACGCAAGGTTGCTTGCACAACTTTGTCACATTCACAGTGAAAGTCCTGCTTCAAATACGCGAGGACCAAGCATGCTTGAGGCCATGAAAGTCATGAACACATTTCCACTACAATTGCAAACCACCATGACTTTGCGAGGATGTTTTGTTCATATACAAAACCACTGTGGGTTTTACTCTTCTACATATACCAGTAATATCTAAAAAAGCTAAGTCTGGTCCTCTGGACATTCAAAAAACAAAACAAAACAAAGCAAAAAAAATTTAGAAAC
>JARVLU010000437.1:20118544-20131705 GCA_031762415.1 Simpsonichthys santanae
CTTTAACTTTATCTCCCAGTTGTTCAACATGTGCTGTACCTCTGATGATCTCATCCCTAATCTTATCCATCCTTGTCACTCCTAAGGAGAATATCAACATCTTCATTTCTGCCACTTCCAGTTATTTCTCCTGTCTTTTTGTCCATGTCTCTGTCTCGTACAACACAGCTGGTCTTCACCACTGTCCTGTAAACTTTTCCTTTGACCTTTGCTGACACCTTTTTGTCACAAATCACTCCTGAAACTTTTGTCCATCCACTTCATTGACTCTCTTTTTCTTGACCAAACTCCCCATTTTCCTGGACAGTGGACCCCAAGAACTTGAAGTCCTGCACCTTTGTGATGATAAGAGACTGTAAAATATTGCAATGTTTGATTAGTCTTAATTTAGTGGACTCAGCAGCTTCCATAGTCACCAGATCTCAGTCCAGTTGAGCACCTTTGGGAACAGGAGATTAAGATCTGTTAATGTCTGGTGTTGGGTGTGAAACCCAGTTGCAGACTGAGGTATAAGGACTCAGGAATAGACAAATACAACAACAATTTATTGATCAAAATTAAAGTGCTGATGGGTCAGCAAAAACTTACTCAGGACGAGAAGGAGAAAACCAGACCCAGAACACCTTGGACAGGTTGGAGAGTGAGACAGAATAGGTAGAGCTGTAATGGCGGGACACCAAAAGAGTGAATCACACAGACTAAATACGAACACTAATGATGTGAGAGGAGAGGCACCTGGGGTGATTAGAATGAGGAGCAGCTGTGCAACATGAGGACGAGGAGGAAAAAAAAAACACAGACTTGTCTCAAAAACACAGACTCGTCTCAACATCATGTACGTTACAGCTGCAGCAACTGCATGATGTTAGCTTCTCAGTGTGGACCAAATCTCTTAGGAATGTTTCCAAGACCTTGATGAATTGATGCTGCCAAGAATTAACTTTGTTCTGAGGGTAAATGGGAGTCAACCAGTACAGGAACCTAATTAAGTCCAGCAAACAGAAACTTAAAAAGGATCTTTGAAGATTCTCATCAACACTCTTCTGGATCAATCACAAATACTGTTTCAGGTCCCAGATAAACTTCAGTATGTGAAGTGATGGCCTGATCCAAAAGTGTTATTTCCTTTATTAGATGCTTTTATAGCTTTCATTAAAGCTCATGGCCCATTGTTCCACCTTTAAGTATCACAGATTTAAAACAAGATTAAAAGCCTAAAACCTCAATAAAAGACAACTAATAAAAAGAGTCTGAAACTATTAGTTCTATTTAGGGTAAAATTTGCATTTTTGCAAATATTCCTGACCTTAATATATGTTTTAATATATTTTTGTCCTTCCTGTCCTCTATCCCTCCCCTTGCTGTTTGGTGTCCCTCTTTGAGTGGGACTGTGAAACAATTTTTTTTTCTATTGTTTCTCATCCCAGAAACTGAGACAATGTCCCACATATGGATTGAGTCTGTTGTTCGAAGGTTAAAAACAATGCTGGACAGATGCTGTTCTTTAAGAGCGAGGAAGACTTTTATCATAGGAAACGTGTTTAATGTCAGTCAGACTGTGTGCATGTCAGAAAAAAACTTACCGGTACTTTTCTAGCTTTGACATGTGAGACATTATTTGCATCATATTCAACTGTGTAGGTGTTATATTGTGAGGAAGAACAGAGGGTTTTTGCTTTTGCTTGTCCAAACAGCACAAAGCGACAGATTCTAGTGGAAGGAGCACTTGTCCACCAAGAGGCTCAGTGGCAGAGCTAGGGGGTGACCAGTGGAGGCCTTGGCCACCACAGACTAATCTTGGGCCACCCCACTGACCACCACAATAATTTGAGGAAACTGTATTTTTAAGCAATATAAAAACTAGAACAGAGTTTCCACAAATGATCCGGGTAGATAGTTCACATCCACGTATGGCAACGTCCATCTTGGATTTCGAGGTGGCTGCCCAATATTCAATAGAGTCCTTATTTACATCCAGATGCAGCAAAAAATAAAGTTGCTGCCTCAATTATTTTTCATGTTATCTAGCTCAAGATGGAGGGTCAGATGATATTTCCAGTCCTCTCTTTGCTCTGCGATAGTGGACAAAAACAAGGGAATGGATACAACCAAAAAATAAATAAATAAATAAATAAAAAATTAAAAAACAAAAATCCACCCATTATTTCATCTCATGGTAAATGGACTGAACTTATATAGTGTTGTTCTATCTTATCACAATACTCAAAGCTCTTTGCAATACAATATGTGCCCTCATTTACCCATTCATGCAGCACTCTACTACTTTGTAGATCTACGCAAATAATAATAATAATAATAATAATAATAATAATAATAATAATAATAATAATAATAATAATAATAAATAGTTATCTGCATTTTACCCATTGCACCAGGGATACACTCAGGTGGAGCAGTGGGCAGCTACTGAAGGTGCCTGGGGAGCAACTGGAGATAGGGTGTCCTGCTCAGAGGCACCATGAGATGTGCAATGACTGGGAGATTGAACCTGGGACTTTCGGGTCCCGAGTCGGCTCCCCTGCCTCTACCCCATCTCGGCCTCCTAATCATATCACATTCATACACCGATGGGACACACGTTGGAGGCAATGAGAGGTTCAGTGTCTTGCCCAGGGACACTTCGGCATGTGGCTGCTGGTGAAATCAAACCCCCAACTATCACATTGGAGGACGACTGCTCTTACCACTCAGTCACAGCTGGTAAGATAATAGTAATTTTCACGGGGAGTGGTGGTGCAGAGGGTAGCGAAGGTGAGCCTGTGGTTGGAAGGTTGCCGGTTTAACTCCCCAGACCTACAACATCGTTTGCCCCACTTTCTCTTAACACCATCTGCTCTCCCGAGCGCCACAGATGCAGCTCTGCTCCAGACAGAGGGCTGTGGTAGCTCGGTGGACTGTGGTTACATCACATCCAACATAAAATAATCACCAAGTTTTCTTACTACCGTAGTTAGTTCTTTGTGGTGACAGCTGAAGAAGGGAGCAGTCAAAAGAAGAAGAAAAATGGTAATATGATAATTACAACTTTAGTGTTGAATAATGAAGAAAAATGTTGTTTTGTGGCTAACGTTTTCCATTATTAAGATTTCCTCCAGATGTAAAGCTGAATACTGTTAGGATTGAAAATGGATTAGTTCTTTTAAAAAGTTTGTCTCTAGAAAACATCCAACCAAATTTTCTGCTTTAATGTAAAAGTATCCAAGCTTTTAAATTATTACCGAGCAGACTTCTCACATTTTCTGTTTACAGAAGCTCGGCAGGAAAAGGCAAACGCTGCTCGAAACATTTGGTCAGTGGGATAATTTATGCTCCATCACATGCAGCTTGACCAGAATCTGCTCTGATGTGGACCGATTCTCCTCCTTGAACACATGTGAGCAGCAAAACAACGTCACTTTAAAAGCTGATATCGCTGCTTGGATTTTAGCTCAGGATTTTTATTGTAAGAAAAATATCCGTATATAAATGAGAGAATGCAGAATTGCTCTGACGGACACGACCATAATGTGTAAACTGGAAGTTTTCTCATGCCTGTTTGCTGATTTTATGTTCAGGCAATCCTGAATAATGTGCCTTCCTTCCAGAATGCTAAACCTTTAGTTTGATTTAATTCGATTTATTTCATTTCACACCGATAAATAGAAGTCTCAAAGTGTGTCAAAGGTTAAAACAATAACAGGCCATGAATCTGTTGCAGTGCCTTGTAAAACAAGATATTCACAATATCTCCTCGAGGTACAGATGTGTTTTGTTTTCCAGTAAAATCATTTCTTATTTTCTCTGTGCTGAATTCTCTCCACTCTGTTTAATGTTTGATAAAAATGGTCCATAAGAGGAAAATACATGCTTTCAGGCCGACACGTGCAGAATCAAAAGAAAAACTTGTAGTTTCTGAACTTTTTTTGTTTTAGTGTTCTGTTTTCTACATTTTATTTAGAAAATAACAACAAAAACCATTAAAATTACTTCCATGCTCAACATCATACAAAACAAAAGGAAGACTCAGCTACGTTCAGCTAAATGCACACGGGCGACTCGGATTCTCCTCCCCGGCGTTGTGCGAATTGAACGGCAACTAAATATTTCATGTGCTGCTGCCGAAAATATCCCACAAAAAGCTTTTCCTGCTCCAGTGTGCCCCGTGCAGCCACGACACAGACCTGACTGAAGCACATCGTTTCAGAGACGCCCAGTGTTTAACTCAACTGTGCACATGCGTGTGTGTTTATGTGTGTGTGTGCATGCGTACCCAAGTGAACACCTGTACAAGGCGTGGATCATGGATAGTGCATGCTGAGAAGGTCTGGAGTTGACAGGAACATGACAATAAAAGGGTGAAATTAAGTGAGAAAATAAATCTATAATTAAAAATAACAGTACGCTGACGTCTCCCGTCTCTGAGGGATTTGAATAGTGCACGTTTTTACTTTTTGAGCTGAATGTTATTCTGCACTGGAATTGAACAGGGAGTAAGTAAACCTTAATGTTTTTGGTGCACGATATTTAAGTGTAGAGGAGTTACACTGTAAATATGTTTTGTTGTTGTTGTCTGAGGCGTTGCAGAGTGATGGATACTGGTGAGTGAGGGGAAGCAATTTTATCCACCAGCAGGCACAATGGTGGCCTTGCCCACCATAGATTTAATTTTAGTCACGCCTCTGGGCATATAATCAGTTAAGAAAACAATAAATCAATATTCATTCATTCAAACTTTATTTTTATTAAAACATGATATTATATTAGTAGCGGTTTCTAAAAATTTGGAGGTGGCCATCTAAGATTTTGATGTGGCAACCCAATTTGTCATTGTCATATTTCTTATGCCTAGCTGCAGCCAGACACCTTTTACCACTTTAGCTCAGTGTTTTTCAAAATGGGGGCCGCAGCCCTCTGGGGGGCCGACAGGGGGTGCTAGGTGGGCCTCATAAAGCTGGAGAGAAAAAAAAATACACAAAAGCAAAAATGAAAAAATGTAATAATAGTAATAATAAAAATTGCCCACTAGGGCAATCTATATCTGTCATTTCTAGATAAACACACTTGAGACGGAGGTTAGATTTGTTTTGTTTTGTTCTTCTGGTCCACAGTTTGTTGAAAAGTTGTTTTTCCACAGTGTTTAAAACCATCCATCCATTGTCTTTTACCCGCTTCTTCCATTTAGGATCACGGGGGTCGTCGGTGCCCATGTTCAGCAATCACAGTGCGAGGGGTGGGGTACACCCTGGACGGGTCGCAAGTCCATCACAGGGACACATAGAGACAAACGAGACAAACAATCATTCACTCTCTCACTCACACCTAGGGACAATTTAGAGTTATCAATCAGACTAACGTGCATGTTTTTGGTCTGTGGGAGGAAACTGGAACACCCGGAGAAAACCCACGCATGCACCGAGAGAACTGACTGTAATGAGCTTGTGGGCCAAATAGGTTGATAATTACCCACCCCTCAAAAAACACTTTTTTGTTAAATATGAAATATGTTTGTTAGTTACAGCCTTCAATCTGTTTTGATTGGGGCTCTACAATTTCTGAATGTAAAGAGAAACTACCGTTATTTAATTGTTTAAATAGTCTCTTTTTTGATTGTGATGAATTCCAGTTTCTCCTTGAAAGGAAGGACCCATGAGCTTGAGCAATCATCAGGACAGAGAAAGCCAGAAGTGTGAATGTCAGTTTTGGAGCAAATCGGCATTTTGTCATGCTGCTCTCATCCAGATCCAGCCCTTAAGTCCACGGATGACCTACATTTTAAAGCTGATTGTTTTGTGAAAGTTGCGCTGAACGTCACCTAGTAAAGAGCTCCACGTACGTCTGAAAAATCCCCTTTTTATTTTACGGTGCGGTTGCTCATGTTTCACGCTTGTTTTACAGCCAGGACTAAACATCCAGGCTTCAGCCATGTTACAACTGTCAATCACGGGGAGGAAATTAATGAAACCTTCAGCACGTACAAAATCTTGGCAGACTAAAATAACTCCGCCCACTTCACAACTCCCCACCATGTCTAAGAAAATGCCAGCTGCTCGCTGCTTGTAAGCTACAATTATCAGGCCCAAGTTCATTTTCATTGTGCATCCGTGTCCCTTCTGCTCGGCTGTCAGCTCACCCACTCAGAGACGAGCTCAGACAAATGCTCTTTGTCTATTCAAAGTAGAAACGCTTTGCAAATGGTTTTAAAATCCCCTTGACAAATATATATATAAATATATATTTCCTATCATGCTTTTATGGTATGGAGTACAAGAAAGAGAGCCATTAAGCGCACGTTTTAGCTTCCAATTCATATGAAAATGTTCAATTCAAGCTGTTTTTCTGTTAAGGTGTCCACTTAGTGAGGCAGCCGCCTCAATTGTCCTCAGCACACTTCATCTCTCCTTCAGACTGTTTGTGCTGCACGTATTCCTTTCCTGGTAGGTGTTCATCCAAATCTGCTATTCTCCTCTTTAACTCCCACTGGACAGGCTAAACATCCTCCTTGTTGTAGAGCCCTGAGGTTTATCCTCTTCCTATTCAGAAAAAGGCTTTTGTTGTCCACAGTCTGTTCTTTGAAAAGCAGATTTTTTTTCTCTTAAACTGATGTCCCATCGAGCAAGTATAGGTCAGTGCATTCATTAACAGGCCTTCAAACTATGTGCACACACTCAGATGGGTGTACAGTAGTCCCTCGTTTATTGCAGGGGGTCCGTATCGCAGGGGGTTTGCTGTTACACTGCTTAAATTGTAGGGCAGTCAAGTAAAAGTACAAAGTACTCTTCTCAAAAACGGAGTACAGTATTAATTACTTTTTAATTAATTGATGTTTTATTGTGTTAATAGAAGTCATTCAGTTTGATTTGCTGTATATAACAGCTACATTCAAAGCACATTTCTCAGAGGTTCAGCAGCTCCGTCTTATTTTAGTACCAGGTAAACCAATGGCAGTGACAATATCTAAGATCTTTGCATACTTAGCCAAACTAATAACCCACAAATACAAACAATAAAAAAAACCATGCGAGTGTAAAACCTCGTATACCACAATATGTTTCTTGAGAATAGAATCTGAAGTCTTGTAAACTGCTGTCACCGTAGAGATCAAACAAAGTTTACATCTGGATGGTGTCTCCTTTTCACCCTCTGTTCATGAAACATTCCTCCAGGTACGACCACTCGTCCTCAGCCTTTACCTCATCATTTTTTTCTGTTTACGGATTGTTCTCTGTCTCCATTTTGACTTTTTCTCTAACTCTTCGGTCCATAAATGACTCTCTACTCTACAGAGTTGATCTTTGCTCACGTCATAAGTAATTGGGTTGTTCATGATCTGAGAGTCTTGTTGGCTACAAAGATGCAGATGAACGGTTTGAATATTAATTCAAATTGTGGTTGTACTCGGTAGCAACTTCTGATTTTAAAAGTAGTGAAGTAGATTATAATCTAAATTGTACTTATGTATGAGTAAAATTACACACTTGAAAGAAATACTTATAAATGTAGAAGTACCCCCAAAAAATCTACTTAATTACAGCAATGTGAGTACTGTATTTGTAATTTGTTACTTCCACCCCTGGTGAAAACACTACCAACTTAAAAACTCTAAGAGGCACTTTCCTTTGTGGTGTCTTTTTAAAATCTCATTCAGTGAGTGATCTAGATTTGTAGGAAAAATTATCAGTTCTCCAAATCATAGAAAAAACTTTTTATCTTCCCATTACTACAGAAATTTGTGACACGGCTGGCATGCAAATCAGCTAATGCAACGTTATTGTATTTTTAACTTCTTCATGAAAATCTTATGTGATGCAGATGATGTTGTGATCATTTGCTACACTTTTAAATCCCTAATATACAATTTAAATCCATAAACAAGTAATAACCACAACAAACAGCTAAACTGTTTTTTTTTTTAATGTGTTTGACCTGGAAATAACCAACACTCACCATCTCCCTCATTCAGTGAGTTCATGAAGGGTTTGAGTTTCTTCTCAAATAAAACTGCGCTCTCTGTATGGTTCCTCCTCAGAGCACGCCACGTCATCTCCAGGCGCACTATCTAAACACGTTTAAGCAAATAAAAAAATGCATGAAAGAAAAATCTTCACGTTGTTTCAACATGTGTAAGAGACGACTGTCTACCTGACGCATCTCCAGAGCCTTCATAACAGCTGAGAAGGAGTAAAAGTTGTGGGTGTGTTCTTTAAGAGCCTGAGCCAGCAGGATCATTTTGTGTAGAAGAGTCGCTCTCTGGTTCACAGTCCCTGTGCAGCCCAGGATGTCTAATGCCACACCCAGGGACATTAAGTGATGCCTTCAATGTTAAAGAACAAGATGCATGAGTGGACAGAAAATGTAAGGTAGTGGGACAGAGGTCAATCCAAAGCAATTACCGTAGTGTTCCATTTAATCTATATATTTTTAAAAAAAGCTACAAAAATAAAGGTATCCTTTATGATGTGACATATGTTGGCCACACATACCTCTCTAGCAAATCCTGTCGTAACTGGTGTCCATGTGGCAGAGTGACAAGTTCCAGTCCTGAATTTACTCCCATAATCCTCTTCTGCTCGTCAGTCACCCCGACAACTCGTGCAACCTGCGAAAGATCGATTACAGGTTTTACAGTTAATTCACTGAAGTACTTCAAAAAGATTTTTTGTTTGTTTGTTTTAGGACATATTTTAAATTAAATTCATTAAACTGGTTTATAAACTGGAGCTCATACCTTTTAGAGATGTTGAAGTGATATTCTAAATTAACGTTGCTGTATAACCCTAATATATTCCTAATAAACTTTGAGCAATTGTCTCAAGATTAAAAAAAAAAGTACTAAACTGTTTGCAGGATTAAAACTTTCAAAAGCTAATTCAGGGTTTCACAAAGGCATGAACTCCTACTTTCAACAAGGTTAAATTAAATCAACATGAATAAAAATAATAATAATTTAAGAAGTCTGTTAGGGAATGAACCAATAAACTAATAAAGGACTTTTTGCAGCTTTTGTTTGCACCATTAAAAAAAATCCAATTCCCATCAAGCTTTGCACGGCACAGGGAGTAGTTCCTGAAGCTACCTGGCAGTCCACACTGAGCATGTGCAGAGCCAAGGTGTTGGGATCTGAACGGCTGAAAAGCTCTTTGACTGCGAGCAGAGCGCTGGACTCCAAAGGTCGATTGTTCTCCGGCAAAAGCAGCGACTTAAACTGGTCCAACTGGAAGCAGGACGTTGTCTCTATCTGTAATTAAAAAGGAAAGAGCACAGCTATCACTTTACTTTTGTCAGGATGGCTTCATCTGGTGGTCATCCCTTGTCTGTGCACCTTGTTTGTCTTGATTGATTTCTCCTTGTGTTCCCAACTGTTTGTAATCATGTCCTGTCTTGTCTGTGTATATAAACCTGTCTGTGAATTCTGTCCTTTGTTGCATCATCGTTGGGTCTTCCTTCATGTATCCTGTTCTGCTCCTGTCTCCTGAATGTGAGTTTGCTGCCCTGTCAGCCTTTTGATTTACAGTGTTATCATTAAATATATATGTTGTACTCCTGGCTCCCTGAGACGTCTTGTCTGCACCACTGGGTTCAAGCCTGCCTTCAGAGCAAATCCTGACAACTTTCAGCAACAAGCTTTAAGGAAATGTAGTTAGAGAAATTGCATTTCCTATGAAAATGCAGTGGGAATGCTTGTTGCAGAAGAACTTGTTGAAAACAGCTGAAATAAGCTAAAAAAAAATATGCTGAAATGCAGCTGGAATCAAAGAGCACGCCTAAATTGGCCAAAGACAATAGAACGAACACAATTTGCTGAATTACGTTTAAATAAGCAGAAACGAGCACAAAAATTGGGAAATCAGCAAAACCAAAAAAACTAAAATTGCCACACAAAAACCCACATCTCATAAGTAGCCGAAAAGGCAGAAAGAATCTTAACCTATGAGAAGGAATTGGAAAGAGCTGAAATGAGCTAAAAAATGTGGAATTAGCTGAAAAAGGCAAAATTCGCATAAAACAGCTAAACAGTAGCTGAAATAGCATAAAAAGCTGAAACTAGTTGAACAAAAGCTGAAAGGAGCATAAAAAGATGAAATTAGCAGAAGTCAGAAGCACAACAATATTGTAGTTGGCAGAAAGAATCAGAAAGGAGCACAAAACAGCTGAAATGAGCTGCTTTTTTAAAAAATAATTGCACAAAAAAGCTGAACCAGAACAAAATGTGAAAGAAGCAGTAAAGATTTGAAGGATGTAAAATGAGATCAATTAATTTTCTTTGAGGGGAAAAAAAATGGCAGAAAAGGCTAAATATTTCAACAAGCTAAAGTTGCACCAATACAAAAAGTCATAGTAGGATCGTCCTGAACGAGCTGAAGGTTTTTGATTTATGATTTGTGGAAACAGCTTGAAAACTGTGGGACAAGAAACAGTCTGAAAAACATACGGAAGAAAAATGGATCACAATAGTGTGAATGCTTCATGAACATTCACACTATTAAAAGTTGTGTTCTATACATGTTTGCAGCATTATTTTATTTATTTCATTATTTTTATTTATTTCACATGGAAAATAGAAATCCCACATGTTTAATTAATTAGCAAGCATCTAGTAATTGTTTGCTTTAAACTTGGGTGTTTTCATCTGGCAATTTTTTATTTTTTTTATTTTTTTTTCCTCTCCACCAAAATTGTAAGTGACCTTGCACACAATGCTCTCCTGAGGTTAATTCTTGATGTTTGGTTTTAAAACTGTAATGGTTATTTCTAAAACCTACTGGAGCACCACTTGACACTGCAAGCATGTCGAGGATAATCAAACTCCAGGAATTCATTCTTCAGCTTCCTGAATTGCCTCCAGATTTGCAGGTATTTAAAATACATACTTTGTTAGCAGTGAAATGTTTACTGTCACTGGCTGAACACAAACTAAAACTATGATCAGTCTTTTCCTCTGCTCGACAGGTTGAAGATTATTCTGGACTACCGCCATGCTGAGAATCTAAAAAGAGTGGGAAAGATCCATCATGACTTGGCTGAACTTGGAAAACAAATTTTATTCCATGATAAAACAAAGCCCAAAACACTAGAAACAAAATAACTTTGATGACTTTAGCAGAAGAAATAAAAATTTAAATTTCTAGTCAAGAAGCAAACATTGTTTTGTTTTTTCAAGACACGTCAGACATTGATTTGTGTCAAAATCATCCTTTTTTTGTGAATGCAACAAAGTTCAATCAGGTCCTCTGGACAGTTTATTTTCTGTTTTTGTTGAAGCATCTTGTACTTCATCCAAAGGACTTCATGAGTCCGAGGAGCCACAACAAACTCAGTCGCATGAGTGGCTTACTCACATAGTGGGCCAACCAGTTTTATTGTGATAAGATGATTTCTGGAGTCCACCCTCTCCCCCATCAACTCCTCTGATTGGCCCACTATGTGAGTGTCACTCATGGGACTGAGTTTGTTGTGGCTCCTCTGACTGAAGAAGTCCTGTGGATGAAGGATGAAGGATGAAACGTTTCAGTCAGAGAATCTTTATTGTCATTTGCACCACATGTGGTACATGTGATGAAACAAAATTATGTACACAGGGTCCCAGTTACATCCAACAATAACCCAACAACAACCCAAAAAAAGAAACCGTCCAGATGAGCTGACTGAACTTTGTAGGACTTTTTACCTGGATTATTGAACATGAGCTTTGATGTTTTGAACCACTTTGGCTATGGCTTCCTCAGAGTTGTCGAAGGGGGAGAGGGTGGACTACAGAAACCATTTTATCACCAGCAAACTGGTTGGCCCACTATGTGAGTCAGCCACCTATGGGACTGAGTTTGTTGTGGCTCCTCGGACTGATGAGATCCTTTGGATGAAGGATGAAACATCTCAACAATGAAACAAACCGTCCAGATGACCTGATTGAACTGTGTGGGACTTTTTTTTTAAACCTGAATTATTGAGCATGAACTTTGACCTTTTGAGAATGACTTGATTTGGAAGCTGAGCTGTTTTGCCAGCAGTAATTTGGAACGTTGTTTCATTTGTTGCAGACTTGACACGACTTGTTTATAGATTATACATGGACATTTTTAAATGTTAAGCTTGTAAATACTGTATTGGAAACGAGGTGAGACATGTGACACTCAGAGTCAACACCAGTGAATTAAATGTAATCTATACGAACATGTGGCCGTTGAAAACGCCAGTCCTCCACTCCCCCTGCTGCTGGTGTTTCCACCTTCTGGGCCTCCAAAAACCCAAAGGAAGTTTCTGTGATGCGTGCGCGGCTCTGCCACTTCTCTTCTGCACGCAGGCGGTCCACGTGGCCTTTCCTCTGCGACTGTGGTACCTAAACACAACGACAAAAACAATTTAAACTTTTCACGATGACTTCAACAGACTCCCAGAGGGCCTGCTTTCTTGTCCTGACAGACAAAAGAGATGAGACGTTTGTCCACCTGTATGACCAGTTCACCGTAGAAAGATGAGGGATCTTCATCTGGGTCTGAGGGAGGGGGCGGAATGGCATTGGGGAAAACAGTGGAGACCCTGAGAGGTTTAGGAGGAGCTCTGGGGTGCAGCTGGCCATCTGACCCTCGCAGCGTTCCACCACCACCTGCCGCACCGAGAGGAGACTTCAGACAGACGTGAGGATTTCACAGGAGAAAAGCTGGACATGGGCTCGTGCCTGAATATTACCTGGATGGAGGGGTCTCGCGTGCCGTGGTTGTGGGGTCAGCAGAGGTTCACTGCCGGTGCGGAACACCGGAGAGATGGGGTCAAGGCTTGTGTTCTCAGACGGAGTGTTTTGTGGAACGCCTGAATAAATATCATATAGAACTGAGCTTGTTTTGCATCCTTCAGATCTTTAGATGTGTTTACAACCTTTTACTGCTCCTTTCACATTTTTTTTCATTCAACCTTTTATTTAGACAGATAAGTCACATTGAGCCTCGAAGACTCATTTACAAGTGAGATCTGCTTAGACAGACAAAAACTAATGAAACTGGACACATTAGGAATTGGAGGCGAATACATTCCTATTAAAATTTTTCTTGCCTGAGAAAAAAAAATGTAATATTACAAAACACCTCACACAAACAAGCACATAGTGACGTAGACATTCCACGGGGGGGGGGGGGGGGGACATATAGCAGTAAGCAATTTCCATGGATG
>JARVLU010000437.1:20189563-20199564 GCA_031762415.1 Simpsonichthys santanae
TCTTTCTGCTCCTTTCATTTTATCCTATTTTTGTATTCTTGTATCTGATGAAACTGCTTTGTATCTTTTTTTTTTAATGAATAAATAAACATCAAATCAAATCAAATCAAATTGTCTGTAGATCTCCAAGACAGGATTGTGTTGCTGCTTTGAAGGTCCCTGTGGCCTCCATCATTCGTAAATGGAAAAGGTTTGGAACCACCAGGACTCTTCCTAGAGCTGATCGGCTGTCCAAACTGAGCAATCGGGGGAGAAGGTCCTCAGTCAGGTAGGTGACCAAGAACCCAATGGTCACTCTGTCTCAGGACTCCAGCGTTCCTCTATGGAGAGAGAATAACCTTCCAGAAGGACAACCATCTGTGCAGCGATCCACCAATCAGGCCTGTATGGTAGAGGGTCCAGATGCAAGCCTTGATGAAATGCACATGCAGCCCATCTGGAGTTTGTTGAAAGGTGCCTGAAGAACTCTCAGACAATGAGAAACATAACTCTCTGGTCTGATGAGACAAAGTTTGAACTCTTTGGTGTGAATGTCAGGTGTCGTGTTCGGAGGAAACCAGCTCATCACCAGGTCAAGACCATCCCTACAGTGAAGCATGGTGGTGGCAGCATCATGCTACGGGGACGTTTTTCAGCAGCAGGACTGGCAGACCAGTCAAGATAGAGGGAAAGATGAATGCAGCGCTGTACAGAGACACCCTGGATGAAAACCTGCTCCAGAGCACTCTTGACCTCAGACTGGGGCGACGGTTGTTTTTCAGCAGGACAACGACCCAAAGCACGTGGCCAAGATCTCAAACGAGTGGCTTCAGGATTACAGGTACTCTGTGAGTGTCCAGGTGGGGCCAAGCCAGAGTCCAGACTTAAATCCAATTGACCATCTCTGGAGACATCTGGAGATGCAGCGTGCACTCTCAGCACATTATTACCTGCAGTGTTCTGTCAGTGAGGACTGAGCTTGGCAAAAGGTCCTTCTCCTACTCCACTCCTGTTTCCTGGAATATCTTGCAAAATATCTGAAGCTCTCGATCTTGACCTTTTAAAATGGCTTCAAACATCTGTTAAGTTCCTGGGAAAAATAATGTAGACATGCCCTTATAATCTAGCTGTTTATTTATTTATTTTGTTGTTTTTACTTTTAAATACAATTTGATTTTCACTTGGTTAAAAAAAATCTCAATTTGTACACATCCTTTATGATTGTCTATTATTGTCTTTGTTGTTCCACTGTTGTCATCACTCTTTGTTAAAATCAGGTCTCTCTTGTAAATGAGTCTCTGAGGCTCAATGTGATTAACCTGTATATAAATAAAGGTTGAATGAAAAAATAAAATAATAAATCTGAAAAAAAAAAAATAATAATTAAATCACTGTTATGCCACTTTGTTCATATGTAGGGTTGGGCATCGTTTGAATTTGAGCAATTCCGTTTCCATTTCCGATTCTTTTTGTAGGCGGGGTTAAAAAGACTTGTCAGTTCAATTCAGTTCAGTTTATTTCATATCCATGATATGTGCTGCTGATTATCCATGTTGCTGTGTTCATCCCTACTCATCTACTCACACAGACTCATGTTCATGCTGCTGTTGTTCGGAGTATTATTTTGTATTATTAGTGCTTAGTAAATTTTTAGTTTGTATCTTAGATCCTTATTACTGTTTATTTTACAATTTATATTTTTGCTGTTGTTGGATGTAACTGGGACCCTGAGTACACAATTTTGTTCCACCTCATGCACCACATGTGATGCGAATGATAATAAAGAACCTTGACCTTGAAAATGGTTGTGCACAGACATCTCCCATCCAACCCAATGTAGTTTGAGAAGTCCTGCAAAGAAGAATGGGACAAACTGCTTACATGGATCAACAAAATGTTAAGCAAAGGCTGTGAATACGCGCATAAATGTGATTTCTTAGTTTTCTATTTTTAATAAATTTGCAAAAGTCTCAAAAATATTTTTTCACATCGTCATAATGGGATATTGTGTGGAGAATTTTGAGGAAAGAGATTAATCTAATACAATCTGGAATAAAGCTGTTGTGTGTGTGTGTGTGTTCTCAGGACCTGGCACAGTGTATAAACGAAGTGAAACGAGACAATGAGATCATCAAACAAATCACCACTTTTCAGATGTCCATAGAAAACTTAGTGAGATATATTTATCTTCTCCTTTACTGATCCTTCTCTTTTGGTTGCCTTCGTCTTTCCTCTGCATTCACATCTGCACCTTTCTGCTCCCCAGACTCAGTCGTTGGCTCTCTTTGGTCGGCCCAAGATCGACGGAGAGCTGAAGTTCTGCAGCTCGGAGAAAAAGTCCAAACAAGACAGGTGCATGCTGTGCTCTCTTTTGCATCTTTCACTTCTTCTTCTTCTTCTTCTTCTCCTGCATGGTGGTTTGACCCTGTTTGTGTCTGCGCTTCATCAGGTACGCGTTCCTCTTCGATAAAGCTGTGATCATTTGTAAAAGGAAGGGCGGAGAGACTTTTGAGCTTAAGGAGATCATTGAACTAAATCAGTTCCAGATCCTGGATGAATCCACTGGGGAGAAGGACAATAAGAAGGTCTGGTACATTTTAACTGCGGTGCCGTTTGTTTGA
Source organism: Simpsonichthys santanae (assembly GCA_031762415.1). Classification (NCBI taxonomy): domain Eukaryota; kingdom Metazoa; phylum Chordata; class Actinopteri; order Cyprinodontiformes; family Rivulidae; genus Simpsonichthys; species Simpsonichthys santanae. The sequence continues at coordinate 20,192,164 of JARVLU010000437.1, forward strand.
CCACCCCCCCCCCTCAGTGAACATTGACAACGCTGACGGTGTGTGTCTGTTTCTGTGTGAACAGTGGTCCTACGTGTTCCTCTTGTTGGACTGCTATGGCAGGTTCGGCTATGATTTGATTTTCAAAACCAGAGAGCTGAAGAAGAAATGGCTGGAGCAGTTTGAGATGGCTATGTGAGCAATCGCACCGACAGATGAGTGGCACATAAACAAACACACCCAAACACAACACCACAGCTGTAGTGTAGACATTTCACAGCCAAACAGGCAGATGTTCCCCCCGAGGAACTGCTGACAACTCAAAAACAGAAATGAGACCTCATCCAGTTGCTGCTCACCCTAAAGTTGATGATGCTGAACATTTGAATATGTAAAAGATGGATGGATGGATGGATGGATGGATGGATGGATGGATGGATGGATGGATGGATGGATGGATGGATGGATGGATGGATCCTCAAATGCTCTTCTATGTTTTTAAAGGGACACTTCACGTCCTTTGAAGAGGGGTTCTGTAGAAATATTATGATTAATTAATATCTTACGTGTTGCAGATAGTTCTTTGAGTAACCTCCATCTGGAGAAAAATATAGAGACACTTTGATGCCTTAAAACTATAATAAAATGGTTTCATTGCGGGTCCCTCTTGTAAACGAGTGCTCAAGGCTCAGTGACACTAACCTGTATAAATAAAGGTTGAATGAAAATTGGCAGTTGCGGTGTGTGCGACCAAGCAACAGCGTTCTCTGTATTTTTGGCCCTGTGCATCATTCTGTCACCCATTTGTGCTCAGATCTTACCCGTGTTGGTGCGCTTTGTGCCAGCCTTGGCAGCTGTCTTCTCATTTATGATTATTCACTTTAATAATGAAGATCCATCCATCCATCATCTTTTAGCCGCTTCTTCCTTTTCGGGTCACAGGGGTCACATGGTGCCCATTTTCAGCAGTCACTATTAGAGAGACAGGAGATTGTTGCACACATTTCTGAATATGTTTCGAATTAGATAAAACTCACAAGTCTTGCCACAAATGTTTAAAGACATTTTGGAGACTCGAATGCAGGTGCTAGTCTCCAACAGCTGCCGTCCAGTGAGATACTACTTTAACAAGTCAAAATTATTGGCACTGCAACGGTTTATAAAATAGCATTGTCATGAATGTAACAAAATGTTGGAGTTGTTTGAAAATGGCAACAGTTTACCTGGTCGTGGTCTTGGCCCGACTAGTCGTCAGCTCATCAATCCGGTCAAAACTTGTCAGTTTCTAAAAACTGAGGTTGTTCAAAGAGCCATCTGCAACAGGTAATATATTAATTGTTTGTAACTTTAACACGGAAGCTCAGTTCCAAAGGTCTGAACAATCTTTACATTAAATGTCAGGTTTTAACAAAGATATTTGTTTAATGTAAAATGATCCATGAATGAAAGATCTAAATAAACGCATGACAAAGTTTAGTTGGAACCACACAGTGTTTGTTTAACCACACAGGAATAAAAGTCCCATGACTTTCACTTGTCGTATTATCCGACTGCACTTTGTTGTTGCCACAAGCTTTTGTTAATTATTTCATCCAAAGTCAAGCTGCTCGACTTCTTGGAAAGCAGCTGTGTGTTTGGTTTGGTCCAAACAAGCTTTTCTGTATAACTGCAGGTCAAACATATGCCCTGATAACGCCACGACAAACAACCATGACTTCCAGATGCACTGCTTCGAAGAAACCACCACCTGCAAGGCTTGTTCGATGTTGTTAAGGTGCGTTCGTCTCAACGGTGCATTCGTCAGCTCCCAGGATCCTTGATAACATTAAAAAAATGTGTCCGCTGGCTTCGTCTTTTCTGCAGAGGGACGTTTTTCCAGGGCTATCAGTGCACTCGGTGTAAAATGGCATCACATAAAGAGTGTCTAGGCAGAGTGCCAGCATGTGCACGAAGCTCAGGTTTGTATATGTCTGCATGTGTTAAACGCTATGTTTGAGAAATATTCACCTTTTACTTTGATTTTTTTTTTTCTCAAAATTACAGATCACCATGGCACTATGAGTAAGGTACAATACTGTTTGCATACCAGAATAATACTCTCAATTAAATTTTTGAAGACAGATAAATCAATCTTTTTTCTTCTCCTTCTTCTTCTTCAGACTAAATCCCACAAGTCTCCTAAACATGCTAGCATTGGTAAGATGTTCACGACTTAATAAACTGAAACACAAACTTACACCTTTGCATCAAACAAGTACAGCCTGTCAGTGTTCTGTGTATTCCCACAACTACCATTTAAATGACTGGAACTTGCGTCACGTTGCTTTACAAATATCTCCGCCCTGTTTTGCTCACTCAGGTTTGCCAAAGATGCAGGTGAATCATGAGTATTACGGTTTGCCACCGCCCCCCGTGGGCTTCGGCCAACCTCTTCAGCTCTTAAAAGGTGATGTCATCGAGCTGACCCGGGCCGATGTGGACCTGGCCTGGTGGGAGGTATGGTACTCATTCTTTTGTTACATTTTTAGTCTATTATCACCCACCATCTGGAAAATATGCAATCATGCAATAGCTTGTATGAGCATGTCTGTCTTTTTAGCAAAATATTGTAGGAACCAGTGAATGGATTTCAATGAAACTCAAAAAATAGCCACTTGACATACATCTTACCTTTGAGTTGGCCTAATTCAAGATGGCCGCCACATCTATTCGAACTTAGCAAAAAAAATAAATGGCTACAACTAAACCAATTTTAAAGCTACTGAGCTAAATTTAGTTGAAGATTGAAGGTTTGTAATGACGTTGTTGAAGCATTTGGATGCTAAGGATTACTGTGCTGCACTTTTCTTAAACCTGTCTAAAGCTTTTGACACTGTGGATCATAACATCTTGTGTCATAAGCTCTCAAACATTGGTTTCTCAGATCACACCATTGTCTCAAATTATCTCTCAGATCAGAGGCAATGTGTTCAACATAATGGTACTTCTTCCGGTTATTTAAATTTCAACCATGGTGTACCACAAGGCTATGTCTTAGGACCCACGCTCTTTACAATCTACATACTGTAAGTAACGTAGGTCAGATCATTCCCGATGCGTCCTTACATTTCTATGACGTCGATACAGTTGTTTACTGTCGAGCTAAAACAGTCGCTAAGCCTTTTCAGTGTTTACAGTCTGCACTCGACATCATCCAGTCAGATTTGTTCCGTCTCAAACTTGTGCTAAATGCTGATAAAAACCAAAGGAATGTTGTTTTCAAACAGGAAGTCGGTCAAAACAGTCCTTCCTCCTATCTCTTTATCTAATGGCATTCCTGTTGAGTTTGTCAATTCCTACAAATACTTGGGTGTCTTGGTTGATGCACAGCTCTCTTTTAGACGTCATGTCAAAACTTGATAAAGAAACTGAAAGTGAAACTGGGTTTCTTTTTCAGAAATATAACTTGTTTAACGCTGAATGCTAGGAAACACGTTGCAACTGCTACTTTCCTTCCCTTCATTGACTATAGTGACATTATTTACATGAACGCTCCTGCAAGCACCCTGCAGATGTTGGACATTGTCTATCATGGTGCGCTAAGATTTGTAACTGGCTATACCCACCACTGCATCCTGTATTCACTGGTTAAAAGGACATCATTAACTTCACACAGACTCTCTCACTGGTACCTTTTCATCTTTAAATCACTTCTTGGTCTGCTGCCTTCATATATCTCATGTCATTCATGTCACTACATGAATGCAGCTACAGCGTGCGCTCTCAAGACTTCATTACCTGCAGCATCCCTTCAGTGCAGACTGAACTCGGCAAAAAGGCCTTTTCTTACTCTGCTCCTGTTTCCTGGAATATCTTACGAAAACATCTGAAGCTGCTGACTTTGACATCTCTAAGAGATTTTAAACACTTGTTAAGTTCAATGCACAAATCAGTGCAGACATTTTCCTGTTTTTAGTATTTATCCTGTTTCATTATGTAGCTTGATTTTATTTTTGTTTTATATCACTACTTTTACTTACTTTTCATTGTATATGCTTTTTATGACTGTTCATTGTTGTCTGTACCTTATCTGTGGTGTTTTTTTTTTTGTTTGTTTGTTTGTTTTTTGTTTTTTTGTTAAAATCAGGTCTCTCTTGTAAAATGAGTCCCTGTGGCTCAATGAGAACCTGTATAAATAAAGGTTGAATGAAAAAAAAAAAAAATATTGGTGTTAGTTGTTGAGAGTCATCCCCAACATTGTCTATCAGCAAAATATCCTATGAACCACAGTGTTTATTTAATTAAACTTATAAAAGTATGTACATCTACAGATGGTGAATTTTCAGACAGTTCTGAGATGACCTAGCTCTAACTGTGATCTGTTTCACAGAGAATGAGCTCAAAGTTAAAGTGGTGGTAGCTGAGAGTTATTCTTGGGATGAACTCTGAGGGCTAACACATCGCACAAGATTGTTCTTTAAACTATAGCAAGCACAGTGGCAGGTGATGTGTGCTCCTTCAAGCAATGCTAGTTTTATTGATTCTTCTTCATTTAGTGTGTAGCTGTGACACACTGTTTGCTTCTGTTTCTTTTTTTTTTATTATTATTTTGTTTTCTATCTTCTTGTCTTGTAACAAACTTAAACTGCTGCCAGTCTGTATCTCATCCAACGTAAGGTGGGCACAGTGGTAAAAGCCTCCCCACAAAACAAAATATCCTCCATTGTTCTCAGAATAGGTTTGAAACCATCATCTTGGATGTGACTGCTCAGGTAAACCTGATCTCACAGTGAGATTAGTTTGCTGCATGTCTCATCTTCCTGATTACTCAAAATACTCTGCGTCAACAAGGTGATCAGATTTTTTCTGTAGCTGACCCACATTACCTTTTACTGTTTGCACTGAACAGGTGGAAATGGTCAAATCTCTGTTAGAGCAATCGTTCATGTCTCTGAAGTGGAGTTCTGTGGAAAGGTTATTCACAAATATCTTACCTGCTGTAGCTAGCTCCATGAAAACACTCAGGTTAAATGGTGTTCAGTTCTGAACAGATTGATGAGCTAATAGCGAATTAGAATAAGGCTAAGTCCAATTCTATTGCTGCCATTTTATAACAAGTCAAAGGTGTAATTCAACAAATGCAATTTTATTAACTTTTACATTGCTGTGAATTTCATAACAAGTATTTACACAGAATTGTGTGGTTTGTCTGAGGTGTACATCGCAGCAGCTGTAGTCAGGTGCATAATATTTCCACCTGAATAGCTAGAAATTAGCAGCAGTGTGAAAGTTTTAAAATTGCGTGAATCGCAGTACTGTTTGAAAATGCAACAACCCACTTAGCTTCATTCAAACTACAAAAAACTCGTTAATTTGGTCAGAATTTAACTCTATTTTTTCAATTTGAGTTAGTTCTAAAAGCCACCTGCAGCAGGTAAGATATTAATTGTGCTTGTCTTTTCCACAGAACCCCACTTCAAAAGGCCTGAAATGTCACTTTTAAAACTTTTTTACAGTCTTTCAATTTAAGCAGTTAATTTAAATGGTTTTTATGTTTTATTATCATATTTTGTGGCTTTTTTTAATTATTTTCTGTTACGGTTTGCGTTTGATTTTAAATCACGTTCTATTTTGTCACTGATTTATTTACTGATTTATTTATCTCTTTAGTGATGAACATAAATAATTTCAGGCTGATAACAGAACTGTACTTACAGTCCAATTCAGGCCAGTTTTACTTTAGTGTTTAAATAAAAGTCACTGATTTGTGTGCATTGTGTTGTAATGACTTCTGTCTGTTTTGCAGGGAAGAAACCTGACAAAAGGGCAGGTGGGATGGTTCCCGTGCAAAATGGTTCAGCCCTATGTCTCTGTAAGTCCACCTGACAAAATGAGTTGCTCTCCAGCAAACAGTCTCACTAAAGAGAAGTTAACAGATCCTTTAGCTACCGTATTTTTTGGACTATAAGTCACACTTAAAATCCTTTAATTTTCTCAAAAATCACCAGTGAGCCTTATGTATTAATTCTAGTTATCCTTACTGACCTCAAACCTATTTTATGTGTACAAGTGAACAATGTTGAGAGTTATTGTGAACGAGTTGAATAAAGTTTGACTTATCTCTGTTTTGTTTCACTCAATGTGCCTTATAGTCCAAAAAATACGGTAAGTTTTTTTTTTTCAGCTTCAGATTTTTACCATTTTACCATTAAGAGACTTCAGGAAATGAGGACATGTTAGCATCATAACCACAGAATCAGGTGTAACCACTGTGTGATGTCGCCCCTCTCCAGGGCCCGGCCCCAGACCTGTCAGGCTTCCTCTGGTGAGTGTGAACAGGAACTGAAGTGAATGACTCATTTCATCGCCTCGCCGAGGCTCGTAGGCTCTGATTTCGTCACGTACCGCAGTTCTCAGCAAAACTGACTGGGAAGCATGGCCGAGCTGACATGAAAACACAGTTCACTGTGAGAAACAAGAAGAAAAAAACAGAAGCAGATACTGGGAAAATGCTGCTCCTTTGAAAATATATTACAGAAGAGTGATGGGATGAAGCCCCTCTCACCATTATTTCTCTAACATATATACAACTTATAAGTGTCAGGCGCCTTCTTTGTAGTCACTGTTTTGAGATAATAAATGATGTCACATTTAAGACAGTTTGACTGTGCAGATAAAAAAAAACTGTTTCATTGCTGCCACCTAGTGGCTAGTTTTATATAAACATTAAAATATTATTTACCTCCATAGACATTTGTGTACAGGATGTGTCACTGTCATGTTGGAAAGACAAATGATAACAACAAAGGAATGTAGTGGTCCACAATGACATTTATCTGCAATATTTATTAATTTACTGACTGGAAACGAGAAAAAGTTAATACAACGCAAAGGTTCAATAATAGTGATTGGCTTGAGCTGTTACACAGTATTCTCATCACACATTGGTGTCAAGTGATGCACTGAATAAGTCTAATGTTATCAATATTTTCTATAATCAGACAAACCTATCGAGTTGAATCTGTTGCTTTATAAAAGTGCACAAGTGAACGCACCTCCAGCAAAAGGACTCGAGCACATTCTGTACTGAGAGGCTTGTAGCTGAAAGGTCTGGCCGATCAAAACATGTCAGCCGCTGCTGCCTTCACCGCTCAGACAACCTATGTAGCAAAACCTTTACTCTGTCAGCCCTACCTGAGCAGCTGAATGTGGCACAAAAGGAGACTATGTATTATGGTTAAAGGAACAACAATCACTTTGTGTTCTCCATATTTTAAATTAATGTTGATCTGCTTGATCTAGACTGGACTATTGCAATAATGGTTTATTATCTGGGTGTCCAAATACTTCTTTTAAAAGTCCTCATTTGATCCAAAATGCTGCTGCCAGAGTCTTAACTGGAGTTAGTGGGAGAGATCATATCTCTCCAGTTTTAGCTTCTCT
>JARVLU010000437.1:20203801-20215194 GCA_031762415.1 Simpsonichthys santanae
AGCAAGGGACAAAGACAGAGGGGTCAGTTGTGGACTGGGGGATGGATGACCTAATCAACTCTACTTTGTCAGCAAAGACTGAATGAATGAAAAAAATAATAATTTCAAGATTTAACCAAAAGGACTAAAGTCTGTCACTTTTCAAGCTAAGACGATCTTAGTTTCGAACTTTGGCATACAAGGTGGTGACCAATATGCATTCCTTCAAGGAATGATAACCCTTTAATGATTTTGTTTCAGGTATTTATTATCAGTAAGTAAATTTAGCATGTGAGGAGTTCACTGTTTGTACATATTACTAGTTTATTTATTTTATGAACACTTAAGTATTTTATTCGTATGTTAAACTGATTTAAAATTAACTCAAAAGTTGAACCAGTTTTTGGAGAAGTACAAACGGGTAAACAAAAAAAACAAAAAAAAGATCCTGTCATTTAGAACCGACTGATGGAAAGTTTAGGGAACTTCCTGTTGGAGAGGAAGCTGACGGGCGAGTCCATACAGTTCACTTCTTCTTAGATCACCAAACGCTCTGTTCATAAATCATTGACACACAAAAGCAGCTGGTTGTCGGGTATTTCATTTATTTATTGATTTATTTTTGCAGAAGTAGGATTTGGTGTGAATTCAAACAATGAATATTCCATTTACTATTTGCATTTTCCAAAACTAAAAGTTGATCATGACAAAACTTTACACTGACTGTAAAAAAAGAAAAAAAGAAAAAATTATTCCACCTAATTAACATTTTTGTCTGAGATGGTGACTTTTATTTAACTTGAAAAGATGCTTTTAAATGATTTATTTCTTTTCCCAGAACTCTAATAGAACTGAAACGGCTGTTTGTGCTCTCCAGGTTCAACATGGACGTCAGACACATTAGGATCACCAGCACTGAAGGCCTGTATCGCATCAACGATAAGAAAGCTTTCAGGAGTTTAGTGGTGAGTTTTACACCCACATCGCGTCGAAACACCGAACAAACGCGTTTCGACCCGAAACACCTTCTATCTTTTACCACGTCTCACATTTCTCATCTCTGTCTCTTATTCCATGTCCTTGATTCAGGAGATGATTGAGTTTTACCAGAAGAACTCGCTAAAGGAGTACTTCAGGGACATGAACACAACGTTGCTTACACCGTACAAACAACCGGAGCAAAGCTGCTCATCGAACACACCGAACATCACACCGGGTACAGAAACTTTGTAACGTTTTAGTATCTGCCTCATAATATGTGTCTAGACTGAGAAATTATACTCACTTAACATTTTAAAAGGAGATTCATGACAACGTTAAAGCAATAGTCAAATCTGTGGTGAGCTTATGTACAGTGAATATCTTACCTGTTGTAGATGAACAAACTGTAGTAATAAAATTGAATTCTGACCCCTTTGATGAGTTAATGGATAGTTTGAGCACGGTAAAAGCCAAGATGGTTTGCTGCCATCTCCAGTGCCAAACATTTATTATGATTTCAGTTACCACATTTTTTAATTACAGTACTTTTCATATCAGCCAATTGGAGTTTTGAGTTTATTACAAGTTTTTGAAAGTAAACAAACTTTTTATTATTATTATTATTATTATTATTATTATTATTATTATTATTATTATTATTACTTTAGTTTTACCAGGTCAAACAGAAAACTGCAGATTTCCAAGCTATAAAACTTCTGGGAGTTGTTCTTTTTGTGTGAGCTGAACTCACATGCAAATCACTCTCCCACCCCTCTGTCCTGAAGGTCCACATGAGAGATGTTTTGGTCCAATGCAGTCAGTTTCACACCAGTATGCATCTTTATGCATGAGACCAAAACATCTCTCACATGAATGGGGCCAACAAAGATCCTAATGACCCTTGGGAAAGAGGGGAGAGGGTGATTTGCATGTAAGTTCAACACTGACATATGGCAGTTTTAAAGCTTGTGACTTTGTACTTTTTGTTTGGAATTGATGGTTGAGAATCTATTTACATGAAATTCTAATGTTATTTGCAAGAGGAAACAGCAGCAGCAGCAGCTAGCTATAGCATTTGCACTGCAGCCTGGGGTTCTTTCAACAAGATTATTGATGGTGATAATAATGTAATACAAAACTGATGATGATGTAAATGTTTAAATTAGTGTTCACATGAAACATTTGAAACTGAAGCCTGTATAACGCAGCAGTGAGCCTTGTTAGATCATTTTTCTCATCAATCTGGTTCAAATCAAACTTTATTTCTCCCAATCGATGTCGATCAGTTATCTACAACAGGTAAAATATTAACTATTCATAACTTTTCCACAAAAAAAAAAAAAAAAACACACTTAAGAGATCTAACTTGTCCTTTGTTCAGCTGTTTTTGCACATTTCTGCTTTTTTTCAGATAATTTCCACTTCTTTGTGCTCATTTCTGCTGATTTCAGCCTAATTATACACAGTTGTGCTCTCTCCATTCCCTTCTGGTAATTTAAGCTTCATTCTGCCCTTTTAGCTACCATTCAGCTGTTTGTTTTTTGTTGGGGTTTTTTGTGTGTGTGCAAATTTCAGCTTATTTCAGATAATTTCCACTTTTTGTGTTAATTTCTGCTCCTTTCAGCATAATTGGGCACAATTGTGCTTTCTTCACTTGTTTTTGGTCATTTAAGCTTATTTATGCCTTTTTAGTTATACAGCTGTTTTGGTTTTTGTGCAAATTTCTGTTTATTTTTTCAAATATCTTCCACTTTTTGGGCTCGTTTCTGCTGATTTCAGCCTAATTGTGCACAGTTGAACACTCTCCACGTCCTTCTGGTAATTTAAGCTTCTTTCTGCTTTTTTTCAGCTACTATTTAGCTTTTTTTTTTGTTGTTGTCAAATTTCTACAGTCATCAAATCATTTCCACTTTTTGTGCTCATTTCTGCTTCTTTCAGCCTAATTGGGCAAACGTGTGTTCTTTATGCTTGTGCCATTTGTTCTACCTTTTCAGTTACTTTTGCATTTTTAGCTAATTTTAGCTGTTTTTCAGCAAATTCTTCTGCAATAAGCATTCACACTGCATTTTCACAGAAAATTTAATTTCTGCAGTTCCAATAAGCCTCTGAATGTTGCATCATTAACACAATGCACAGATAAGAGTGGAGACGATCCTCTCAACGAACTTCTCCCTCTGAGATGATTTCCTCAAGCCTCTCCTTGCATCCATGTGGCCTCTGTCTCACAGGGGGCAGCATAAGGAACCTCGGTGTAGCGAAGGCCAGATACGACTACTCCGCCAGGGACCGCACGGAGCTCTCACTGCAGGAGGGGGACACCATCAGGATCCTCTCCAAGAAGGGTCACAGTGGCTGGTGGAGGGGGGAGGTTTATGGACGGGTGAGAACATCTGAACATCTACAAACAAAGATAAAAATTAATTTAAGACATCTAAACTGTCCCCTTCGTCTGTTTCCAGGTGGGGTTCTTTCCTGCCAACTACGTGGAGGAAGATTTCTCAGATTACTGTTGACGGGTTGCTACATGAGATATGTTGGTCCGGTCTGTGTGTGTGAAAGGGTCCGTGTGCATTAAGACTTATGCATGATTATGTGTGTGTATGTGTGTGTGTGTGTGCACGTGAGAGAACAAGAACAGTAGTACTACTAAAAATAAAATCCAGTGCTGTGAATAAAACGTTTGCTCAGCTGAGCAGTCTAGTTTGTGTTTAACATCAAACAAACATGTCCAGGTACAAATCCAACAATGTTCAGTCAGATCATCTGGACAGTATTTTTTTTTTTTTTTTTTTTGAGTATCGATAGCCCTTTACAACATCACTAAAATATAACGTTTATCATTTATGTGCCTAAAGTTTATGATAATTGTTTATGATAATTCCTAATTAAAGGTCAAAGGTTATCATCCGACAACTTTCTTAAAACAGTCGTAGTCATTTTGGTCAAATCTTGAAAAAAAAAAAAAAAAAACTTTGTTGTAAAATGTTGCAAGATCTCACTAAATATGATTTCTCTCAGAGAATGATGAAAATGACCATCAGATCTGCTAAATTTAAGCTCATTAGCTGTAAATTTGACTTATAGCTATTTTTGTGTTGGCTTAGTTGGCCAGTTTTAGTTAACCGTGGCAGCCATCTTAAATTGGGATGACCCAAAAAGTTAATCAGTTGAAAATCAAATTAAGATTTTTAAAAGCAATTCTTAAAATGTCAAGACTAATGTCAACAATTTAAACAAAGACTTTGTGCAGTAGCACTCAGAACGTGTGTTAGGGATGACTCTCAGCTAATGCATCAGATTTCAGCTCATTATTTGTAAAACTGACTAAATTATAATTGTTTCCTAAAGTTATTTGGCTGTGGCAGCCATATTGAACAGGGATGACTCCACTTAAGTTGTAGATATATTTACATATCGAATGATTTGAATTTCATCCATTTGTTTTTTAGTTATTTTGCTAACACTGTGCATTTGTTAGTATTGATCCAGTGAAGCAGAGGTGGAGTGTGATAGGACGCTGCAACATCATGTTGGACACTCACTGAGCATAATATTGTAACATTTTTATTTACTTTGTTGGAGACATTTCTTTCAAGTAATGATGAATAAGAACGTAAAACTCAGAACAGCCAGAATCATTTAAAAAGATGACTGATCAAATCATGAAGACAATTTAATATTTTTTGTGACGTTCTGTCGTTTTCGTTCTAAATTTGACATTTTAGTCATTATTTGCAACAAGAACAACAAATATTACAAACTGGAAGTGAAACAGCATATTAAAAAGATGACCAAACTGTTGCCACAAAGTTAAAAACTAATTATTTAATGAGTTATTACTGGATGTCAGAACTATAACATGCAAGAAGAGGCACAGCTTTTCAATAAAAACTAAATAACAAAGTTAAAATACTTTATTGTGAACAGATGTGTATTATAATTGAATAAAAGGGTTTTAGTACATCACACAGCTATATTAATACTACAATGTAGTATAAGGCTGGTGTTTATGCGCATTTATTAAAAAGTTGTAAGAGTCAGCTGTTATGTTTTTTTGTCTTTTGGCTGCTCCTTTCTTTATGGGTTGCCACAGTGAGTGAACTCAAATAGAAGATGCATGTAAATATAAAACAAGTTTGTTAATTATTAAAATCAGTGGTATTGTTATAACAACCTTATATTGTATTTGCTTCTGAACACAAAAACTGTTCCAGGACAAAAACTTTGATCAGAAACTTGTGAAGTTTTAACTACATGCTGACAGAATTGTCCTTTTTTTAATTGTTTTTTACTTGAATTCTCAAATTTACAAAGAACTAACAAAATAAAATAAAAAACTTTGCTCACTGGAAATTCCCTCCAAAGGAAAAACACAACTGTTGTTCTATGCTGCTCCAGAGATGTTGTGAAAACTGAATTTTACAATTTGAGGCAAAATTATAATTTCAGAAAAATGAACCCAATGCACATCATGTGGATACACCAGATTTATTTACAAAATACCAAAAAAAAAAAAAAAAAAATTGAGAGAAACAGCATATCTTTCAATAAAATGAGTTTTGGTTGTACCCAGATGTACATAAAGTCGGCTAGAGATGGCGCTCCCGTCCAGCTGTTCCCCGATCCTTCTGGTCTGCAGCTGATCAAGTCGTCGTTTTTGTAGAGAGAATTTGGAGCTGGGTTTTTTCTGATCATCTCTGACGTTTGGTCCTCCTCTCCTCCCATTTACTGGTAATACAACTCCAGGTTCATCCCATCGTGGATTTCATCTGAGGCGATAATGGTTAAGGACAAGTCGACTGTCGTACATGTGGTGTTAAAAAGAGGCCAACTGGTTACACTTGAAAAATGAATATCAGATTGGTGTTTGCCACTTCTGTGCAGAACATTTTAGCCTCCCAGTGAACATCTGTATGTAGCTAAATGTCACAGAAATACATATCAAACAACTATCTGCTGTGTAGTTTATAACAGTGATATTCAAATGGTGGTCCGCGGGCCATTTCCGGCCTGCTGGTGACTTCAATCCAGCTCACTTCATGTAAAAAAAAAAAAAAACAACTTCTTTTTGGTTCTAGGTTTTGTTTATTGCATCTATGATTCAATGCAATAAAAGAAACAAATTGTAAATGATTTTAATCGCAGGATGTCCGACCCCCCGAGCTGATGGCTTTCAGAAACTGTGCCCCCCCGAGAAGTTTGTTGAATAGTCCTGGTTTATAAGCTCAAACGCAATCTCTCTTCCAGTTCTCGTTTTGCCCGTCCATTTCCTAAAAGTGACTTTTCCCTTTACTTTGTGTTGCCAGATGTCGTGATAGAAACAAGCAACCAGCTCTATGAAAACAAGCCCAAAACAAGCCCAACTGGCAACCCACCACATTGTGTAAAACAGTCCGTTTTTAAACATTATAAACATATATTTATAATTGCTTTACACATAACAGCAAAATTATGCTAAACACTTTTAACATACTTTTAAACTCTGATAAAAAATACATTTTGCATAATTTTTCTACATACAGTATTTTTAAAAACGACATCCCGACATCTGTATGTGAGTAGAGCCCCCTAGTGGTCGGGGACAATATGAGTGTTTGGGGTGCGCGCCCACAGACGTATGTCGTGCCGTGCGACTGTCGCCTCGCCAACTTGGGCAGGAGAGATAAACAGGAAACGGCGCTGTGGAAGAGACAAACAACCTACGACCACTCGTCTTTTCTTTATTGTGCGGAGCTGGGAGATAATCAACTCGTTTCACTCAGAAAGAAAGTCAAGCTCAAATCAGCAACTTCATGTTCAAAACAAGCCCAAAAAAAGTGCAGCGCGCAACTTGCAAGATTTACAAGCGGCTTTAGAACAAAACAAGCCCAAAGTCTCTTATAATAGGTGGACTTGGCGACTATGATTACTCTGTTGAGCAGTTTTAGTACCCATGCTAAAATTTAACATACTCACAGAACCATAGTTGTTCTCAGTAGTTGTCAGTCCTATTTACTAGTGATGTGATGGCTCACAATCTACCGTAGATCTATTGATCAGCTTTTTAAAACCATTGATGAAAACCGAGTCACGGACAACTGAGAAACGTTCCTCTTCATTGTTTTCTTACTCAAATGCACACACGCTCCCCCGTTGCTTCTCCACTGAGACAAAGGGGAGGAGCACAGCAGCTCAAGGGGCGTGCGCAAACTGCGCACTTGACAAGTCATGCAGCATGTCCCTTACGTTGTTTTGTCACTACTTGCAGCCTTCATCATTACACGGGCCATACGTAGGGATGTTACACTGTTCAAAATTGAACAGCTCTTTGAAACCAACATATCTACAAGAAGTGGGTTCCTTCAAAGTGCTATATACACCATCTCTACTATTTAACAACAGGTGCATTGATAACAGTGCCAGAGCATCAACTGCATGCTCACTGGAATACTAAATTCATTTGACTGGGAGAAGACCCAGTTGAAGACTCAAGACTCGCTGGAGGGACTGTGGCTCTCAGCAGGCCTGGGAACAGCCTGGATTCCTCCTGGAAAACCTGGAAGAGGTGCTGTGGAAAGGGACGCCTGTGCCTCCCTGTCCAAGCTGCTGCTCCTGTGACTGGACTACACAAGCACCAGATAATGGACTGTGTTTATGTAAAGCAGTTTAAAATAA
Organism: Simpsonichthys santanae; assembly: GCA_031762415.1. Lineage (NCBI taxonomy): Eukaryota > Metazoa > Chordata > Actinopteri > Cyprinodontiformes > Rivulidae > Simpsonichthys > Simpsonichthys santanae. Next base: position 20,211,416 of record JARVLU010000437.1, read on the forward strand.
ATACAACATGTAAATCTGCTAAATATGCACTTTGGTTGGCCTTGTCGCTGTTTTAAGTGCTCTATAAATAAAATGGTATGGTATGGTATGTTGCTTTTAATGTTGTGCATTAACCAGAGCATAAAGTCTGTTTTCTTTTCCTTGCCTGTTGTACACTATTATTATTGTTATCATTATTATTATTGACAACTAATGGTAGAACAAAACTTCATATTAATTCCTGCAGCCCACGTTTCTTTTAAGCTGATGCTTTCTTTTCTGATAAATGATTTTGCTTTGATTTCTCTGATTCTGCTTGTTGAAAAGGAGCAAACTATCAGTCTTGATATAAAATGAGTGCATCTTTAATAAAATTTAATAACTTCTGGCATGTAAAATCACAATAAGCCTTATTTTACTGTATGAAATACCTGTAAGCATGATGAGATGGAAAGGAATGATGCAGACTAAAACCCTGTTAGGAGTTGATTATTTTTCAGATCTAAACAGTTCTTTAAAATCTGACAACGCTTTTGAAGGATACAGTCACCAAGAGTCACGTGGTCCTTGAATATTGTATACCTGCAGAAACAAAGAGCCTATTCAATGACCAAAAGCAAATAATATTAGGAGTGTAAAGTTTTTACACACAAGAACCTTACCATTTCTTTAAAACAATCTTGTCGTGTCGTGTTCCTGTCTGCGCAGCAATAAGCTTCTTCAGGTCTCCAATTGTGTCTTCTGAGCTGGATTTTATTGGTTAAGGAGGTGGTGATACAGGAAACATTCAAAAATACACACTGCATGCCTTTCTGAGATGGTAAGAGTTTAGCTCTACAATTATTAGATTTAAAGTTTGTATTTTAATAAGCGATTTCATAGTTTTCTGCAAGCACGGCATCAAGTGTAGGGCTTAGGCATTGTGCTGTATAAAACAAACCCACCTAGCTGTTAGGTCTGATGCATTTCTCCCTGTGTAGGTTCAGTGATCAATGTTTCGTTGTGAATAAAAGCAGAGAATTTTGCAGAGAAAACACTGAGGAGAAATGTTGAAGTGTCAATGCACTCAAAGATCTTTTACAAGTAAATGGTCTGAAGTGTAGCAAAATGAGGAAGGAGGAACTGGTATTCCTAGCATATGATGACAGTGTGAGTTTTTTGTAAATAACTTTATAACTTTGCACTTGCCAATAAAATATAATTATCGCTTTTGCTGTTGTCAACAGCAACCTGCGTGTTATTTTGAGGGGGCAGCAAATTTACAACTATACAAGCTGCTGTACGCTGACTACTTTACCATGTATCAAAGTGTCACATCTTCAGCGTTGTCCCATGAAAAGAAAAAAAAGAAAATATTAACAAAAATGTAAGGGATGTACTCGCTTTTGTGTGACACAGTATATATGAAAAATCCCATCTTTGATGTTAAAAAAAAATCAGTTTTGTGTAAAAACATCAAGTCTGTATAATTGTGTATATGTACCTGTTTTATTTGCTGAATTCCAGCTGCATTTCCAGAGAACACTTAGTGTTTATCTCGAGTGACCTGTGACCTGGAGGGGTTAGGTGAAGCTTGACATATGCGCACTTTCAACTATTATCCTCCGGATTCCCTTGATCCAATAAAAAAAAAATGCTTCCATAAAATAATTACAGAAAAGCTTGAAGAGTAAACTAACATGATTTCCTTGTGCTTGGAGTTAAAAAAAATACTCTGTAGGCTACTGTATAAAATTGTTGGTGCTGGCGATTAGTTTCATATTTAGAAATGTTTCTTATTAAATTTGGAGGTCAATTAATATCAGCTAAAGTAATATTGTGGAAAGTAGAAAACGCATTAAAACAGAGTTGCCCCGCTTTGAAAACTCGTCTAAATCAATTTTTACACATTGAACAATCTGAATATGATCGACTCACTTGACCAAAAGCCAAGATGCTGCCAGGATACTTGCATTTGACTCGGACTTTCTTGCCCAGACGATCGTTACAAACCACCTCAATCATTTTGTTTCTGTGAAAAGAAGACGCGAATAACACAAACTTAACAAATTACACCAAACACGGAGCAGCTTTACCTGAAACGTAAGAAAAACAGTTTAAAAGTTCGTCTTTAACCAACACAGTGCGACAAAATAAACTAGCTAACATTAGCTTGAGGACAACAACACTATTAATCTTTGTTGTACAAACAAGTGAACGCAATAATAAAATGCACAAACGTAAATTAACATTATTTCATTATTCTACTTTCCTAAAGAACAAGCTTCAACGTGTATTTTATACCTCGAAATTTGTAGAATTTTTAAAAGTATTATTATCGAGCTTTTTCTGGAACGCTCTTGGCACGATTTGCCGTAAAGTGGACTCAGTTGACGGCATGTTGTTCACGTTTCAACCAATCAAATATTCACTTGATGATTGACGTTCCCATCAACCTATAAGAAAGCTACATTTCGTACATAGGCGGGGCATACACTGAAAACAACTCGTGCCGAAAACAAGTTATCAACTGTCGTGTGGCTACCCGCATCGTTGCAACATTGAATTAAATTTTTGAAAACGCTACTGCATAATAAAGGACATGGCAGACGAAGAAAATTTACCACCTGGATGGGAGAAAAGAATGAGCCGTAGCTCAGGTAATTAAACCTAAGCCACGGGTGACTAGGAAGTGCCATGCAACTTTATAAATGTAGTTTGTTGTAAACTTAGCTTATTAGCTAGCAACGCGTGCATCGAGTTGTTGGAAAGAAACGAGTCAGGGGAGTCTTAAAGTTTAGCAACTGTTAAATGAAACTAGCGATGCTCGAGTTTTGCAGATGCGTGGTTTGTTTTGGTGCAGAAAGTGTTTGACTGGAAGTAGTTGTGCCGATTCATTCAGGTCCGCTGCTGCAGGGCCTGGCATGACGTCACCCCGCCCAGGTGCCTCTCAGGAAAACAGCGCGAGAATCCGCATAAAAATTCTGCACGTTTCTGTTGGAAGCTAAGCCCAAATTTCTGCAGTTTATTTGTCCTCCGTGCCTCTGACGAACAAATTATTGCAACGATGCATCACAAAACTCGAGCCGGTTAACTTTCAGAAAACAGAAGAAAGTTGGAGAAAACTAAATAAAAAATATCAAAATTCATGCTCAGTAATCCAGGTTTAAAAAACATAAATCCAACAAAGGTAAATAAAATGTTTTAAATAAAATAAGTGTTGGGAAAAAATTTGGTTTTAGACCAGTCTGAAAATAATGAAATTATATATTAATACAGTTTATTTTCTGAAAATTGAAGAGAAAAATGGTTTTCACTTTTTTGTACAGACTGAAAAATGTATTGAAATAATTTGTCCTGATACATGCTCAATAATTCAGGAAATTTGGAAAAAATCTAACAAGGTTAAGGCCCCGTTTACACAACGCATTTGTTTTTTTGCTGTTGTTTTTTTGTATGTGTGTGTGTGTGTTGAAAATGCACCTTTTCTGCTGCAGTTGGGCCGTTCATTTACACAACAGCCCTTGTTCCCTCTGAAACCAAAGGTTTTTGAATCCAGGTATGTGGAGATTTTCAGGGGAACCACCCCTCGGAGGTGTGAAATGTTCCGCAGGTGTAAAGTCACGCACTGCAGGAGGCTGCAGTGAAAAGTTGTTCTGTCTAATGGTTATAATAAATGGCAGAGGGCAGTGTTTTTGTAGAGGCCCCGATTTCCTTAATTTTGGGAAATCGGAAATCGGCCAGTGCTTGCATGAGAAACCGATTTTACAGATTTTTTTAGTTTTAACAACAATTGTCTAAACTTCATTTATATTTCAGAG
>JARVLU010000437.1:20316632-20332138 GCA_031762415.1 Simpsonichthys santanae
TATATATATACATACTGTATATATACTGTATATATATATATACACACTGTATACTGTATACAGTATCCTGTATATATATATACTGTATACAGTATGTATATACCTCACAAGTTTGGACAGGTGCTCCTAAAGAAGAAACTGACCATTATGAATATCAAGACACAAACTTCATTAAAACAAACTCTCCAAAAACCCAAGACTTTACATTAAATAAGTAATCTTAACAACATGGACATATTTTATTCGTATATGCTGTTTATATTACTATTATTGGGGTAAACATCTGGAATTTATTTGTAAAATTGTTTGAGGAATTTGAAACATCAAAATGCACCTGGTCCACCAGACCAACTAACACTTGTGTAACAAGAATTTCAATCACAAGAGTCAATGTCTTGCTCTGTTCCAAATAATATTAAATTTAAATTTGATCTGTATATGTCATTTGTATAACTGTTTGTGCAAATGTCAGGAGGTATGACAGACGATCTTCACGTTTAAATTATATTTGTAATTTGAGATTGTCGTTGTATAAAGTAAAAAAAAAAACAAACAAAAAAAAAAACTCGTGGAACGGAAGCTCGTTTGAGTCAAAAACTACATTTGATGTAAAAAGTAAAAAAAAAACTTCCATTAAGCGCATTAGGTCCAAGTCAAAAGTGAAAAATAAACGTTTTTCACTGTAAAAACAAAAATTAAACAAACCCATACAGATCAACGCACCCACAGTGAGATTGACCACAGTAGCATTTTAGAGAGGGGGTTCTTTGCTTCTTCTTCGCCTATTTAATTACCGTCAGTGCTTCCTAGTAGAAGTAAATAGCGCCCCCTGGTGACAATCGTCGGCCACAGCTAAATAATAAAAATGTAATTGAAATCCCGAATTTACCAAACACATTTTCTTTGTCAACTTAAACGACAAACTGATAACTTTTTTTTTTTTTTTACTGTGTAATGAAAAAGAAAACAGACAAGTTTTGTTTTATTTATTAAATTATATATTTGTGGAAGCAAAATGCATATTATAAACACCCCCGCCCCCCACCCCCCCAAAAAAGGGTCGGGAATAATTTCCCCCAAATATCACAACAAAATATTTGAACAGTAGATGTGAACGTGTTACCTAATTGGAACATACAAATTATGGAGTTTGACCATTCCTGCACACAGAGGTCTAAAAGGACAAAACTAATTCAGTGGGTCTGCATTGTTGTTAAAGATTAACTTTTTGCAAACATTAAAAGTTGGGCTTTTATCCAGTGACAGGGAAAATATCTTGTTAGCCATTTGCACTGATGGGTAAAACTTCATGTAAATACAAATCTAAAATATACTAACGCTGCTGTGAATAATTTGATTCACTCCAGTGAGCTCATAATATCTAGTTTAAATAGGTGAATTTAAACTGTTTTAGGAATTCCAGGCTTCCTTAATCACAAAAAGTGGTCCTCTTTGGGATCTTGTGCTTGCCTTCTGTAAAAACACTTAAACTTCTGAAGCGTAATGAATTTTATTATCCTATTTTACTAAGTATTTCCTCCACCGCACTAGTTGCATAATCGTGTAACCCCAGACTAACCTGTCAGTTAAGAACTACTCTCCCACATGAGGATGTCGGAAAGTTACAGTTTACACAGTAAACTACAAATAAAGGAACATGTTATAGTTTAATTTCTTCTCATAGTTTTAGAACAGTGGTTTCGCCCAAATTAAGCTCAAACTGACTTAAGGAGGAAACATTTGGATTTATTAGAGCAGGGATGACATGCTTCATGTCATATTTGAAGGTATAAAGGAATCTTGGACTGAAACAGGAGCGTAAAACAAGTCCTGAGTTTTCAACACTCCAAAAACTTTACTTTAGCAATTTTTTTTTTAAACCAGACTGACCTCCGATGTGTGAAATCAAACAAAAAGCAAAGGCTGCACACGCATCAACTGCCACAGCTGAAAATGACGACCTGGAGGTTAAAGTAAATAAACAGTGATGATCTGACATGGCACAGCAAAAGGTATGAAATGCAAGAAATACAATTCTTTCTCTATGAAAGCGCCCCAAATTAAGACTATACAAACATATTGTACATCGTAACAAGTTAGATTACAGCTTGGCTTTTGTACAAGTGTCTACATACAGCTTCCTTTCAGTTCCTAAGGTAGAAAAAAATACATGCCGTTTTATAGTATCTATAAACACAAAGGTTTAATTTAAACTGATTAACAACAGAGCCTTCCTGCGGTGAGCAACAAAGTTCTGCAACAAGCAGCGAAAACGCCCGTTTGGTTTCTTTTCCTGTCAGAAACAAATGTACACTCAAGCCGATCTAGAATCAAATTAAAACCAAGACATAACCGAGCTCCTCGAGCCAAAATTAAACGGGACCAACCGAACGATGACTGATTAAACAAGGCTACAATACTGACGCACATAAAAGAGCAGGAGTATTCGTATGCATACGTGCACGTGACTGAAAAATGAAACTCAGTGGCGTCTCATTTTGATTTTGCCCCCTGAAGCCTCCCGGTGTTTGTTGGAGTCGTCGTCACGCCTCCCGTTGTTCTCTGAGCTGATGCTGTGACGATGATGACGGGAGAGCGAAGGACGTCTGTTCTCCTCTTTGTCCATCTCCAGAACTCTGGGCCTGGTGGTGAGGACACATTTATATTAGTTTAATTCAATACAAAATAACAGGAAATAAAAAAGCACTACATAATAGGACAGTACACAAGAGAACAAACATGTAGATAAAGATACAGTAGTCCCTCGATACTTGGCGGACTCGCTACATCGCAGTTTGTCAACGCACATTAACATGTTAAACAATGTACAGGACACACGACTGTCAACTTTAATATTAACTCACGTGACTGGGACAGTATGAGACACTGTGCAGTAACAAGTTAACAAAAAAAGGCAATAGTTCAGACAGGTGCCGCCATTTGTAGTTTTCTCTCAATAAGCCTCTCGCTCATGACGACTCCATCTCCCAGAAGTCAACAGGGCCATGCCCAGAAGTCCTGCTTCCTTCTGTTGTAGATGGGAAGTTTTGAGTGGATCAGAAAATGTTCAGTGCCCAGCGGATGCAGAGAGACACACAAAACCCACAGAACCAGACCTCCAGACCCATCGGTGACTCTTGAGATCTGGTAGCCGGCTCGTGAGGACTTCAGAGTGGGGACACGACGGCGTAGGTCCAGGGCTGTTTCCGGAGCCTATCAGGACTTTTTTCATCCAGACTTGGACTCAATCGACCACTTCCTGTTCCGCGCTGGCTAACCTAGGGTCTCCCCCTTTCCCCAAAATGCACTTAGACGCTCAAGGGCTACACTGAACCAGACCAGAACCGGACCCCCAGACTCAGTGATGATCCAGAGAGCTCCTAGCCTTCCCTGAGGACTTCCATGTGAAGACACGACGCCTTAGGTCCGGAGCCCACCGGGAATTTTTTCATCTCTCGGGTCGGAGCAGAACCGAGCCGCTGCTGTTCTGCAGAGCTGGTAAGTAAAATTTAGTAGCTACATATACAGTCCAGTATGTATGTTGTTAAAATGAAGTAGGTTCAAGAGTTTAGGACATTGCAAGTGTGTGGGAAGGGTTTCTATAGCCCTAATATATATAAATACTAAAATAAATATAACGTTGCTACTTTGCAGATTTTGTCTTATTGCGTGGGGGTTTGGAACGTGACACTCGCAACAAACAAGGGACTACTGGACACAAACACACTCACAATTAAGAACAAATTAAAATCACCAATTACGGTAACCTAATGTACTTATTTTTGGATGGTGCAAGTAAACTAGAGCACTTGGAGGAACGCCCCCCCACACACACACACATAGGATGAACATGCAAACTCCACAGTGAGGTCATAGACGAGTTTCTGACCCAGGACCATCAAATCTTTTCCTTTTATTGGCTCTTAGTATTGGCAATTTAAAAATACACTTCATTTTTATTTTTAATCTACACGTTTACGTAGAAATGTACGAGGCCAGGTATGTCAAGCGGCTTAGTTTATTAAAATTCCAATTAAGGACAATAAAAGGCAAAAATGTACCATTCTAAAGATTAATAGATTCTTAAAGTTTCTTTACATGTTCAATTTGTTTCCATCAGTGTGTTTTCATGCACACTGGAAAACGTAAAGCTAAAGCTATTTAATTTAGTAAAAAAAATATCAGGATAATTCTAAAAATGCACTTGAAATTTGATTGAAAGGCAAACAGCTACTACTAATTCACAAAGATAAACCCAGTTATTAGCCAACCACAAAAAGGTGGCACCGGTCTCTGTGGCTGCAGCCTCAGACATCTTGTGTCTTGGCTGGATGTATGGAAATTAAATTTCCCTTTGGTCTCAATAAAGTATATTGATTGATTGAATCAGTTTAAGTGTTCAATGTCAGCCACTTTTGCTCAATCAAAAATAAATAGGCCAAAAACAAAACAAAACTAAACAATGTAAATAAACTGTCTGCTGCTCTGACTTCTAAAGATCGTAGAAAATGACATCATCTAGTCGGCTGCTACTTGATCACACTTCTGTCAGCCTCACTGTCTCAGCTGTTTTTTTTTTCTTTTACACCTCCCTGTGGTCCACATTTGATTTTTTATGACAGTCTTAATGTCACAAATTTGTTTTCCAAGTCAGATTCAGACCATTTTTAAACGTGGTCCTAAATTCAGATGCAGATCTGCACAATTTTAAAGCCCCCTCAGTCTGAACAACTTTTACGTCTGAAGCGTTAAAATCTGTGAATGTAGCCATTATGCTTTTGTTCCTCTTCCCTTCTGCTCCTATTGACTGTGTTTCACAATACTTCATATCTTGCAATGTTCACACATACAAAGTAATGATAATCAGACACAGGGCACATGGCGGTGTGTGTCAGATTTGAGCCACTTTTGCCTGCATTGTTGCCACAGAATTACCGTATTTTGCACTGCCCTGGTGAACTGCAGCTTATTTGACCATTAAAGTGCATTTTTTTAAGCAAATGTTAGACTGAGACACATCTTTACTATAATTCTGAGCAAACAAACAATTGCTTTTAGGTGTTTATCTTGTTAAATTTCGAAGAAATGCAGAGGTCTGTCCTTCTGCGTGCCCGTCCCTTCCACGAATCGGGTTTTGAAATACAGCTGGTTTGACCGTCAAAGTGCATTTATTAAGGAATAGGTAAACTGAGACAAACCTTTACTATAATTTGAGCAAACAATTGTTTTCAAGTGTTAAGCTTGTTAAATTATTGTTAAAGTCCTCCTGTGCACGCTCCCGCGGCCACCATTTGGCAGCCAATCGATTTTTGGCACACCTGCTCACATTTCCGGGTTGTCAGCGGTGACGCACAATAGATGCAACATATACGGCAAAACAACTTATTTATGGAGTTTTCCACTCTATTACACACATTTGGACTGATGCGACTTATAGGGCGGTGCGACGTGTACGGCGGAAAATACGGTATATCTGAACTCTTAAAAAACCGGCGCTCTAAGATGTGTGTATGGCAAACCTGTGAGCGGCATCTGGGTCTGCCTTGCGACGAGAGCGTTTCGCCTTCAGTGGACCAGGTCTTCCAGCAGGAGACGAGCTCAAGGGACTGTCGGAGTCCAGTCGAGGAGCATCGGGTCTCGTTCTGGCCAAACCAAAAGGGGGAGAAAACTCTGGGAATGAGGCGGGTTTTACTAGATACAAGGTTAAATAAACGCACACACACACTCACTTTCTGAGGATGATCACCGCACGCCTCTCCTTAATGTCCTGGGGCCGGATGCAGTGAGTGATGTCATCAGCAGCATACCCACTGTGAAGGAAAAGACCATGTTAAGCGAGAGGCTCATCCAGATGTGAGCTGCACGTGCACAGCAGTGACAGGTACCTTAGCACCGTGACGCTCCCTCTCCTCACCGGCAGCACGAACACGGGCTCCGACACGCGGATGGGCTTGAACTGGAAGCGGCAGCCGAAGCAGAGCGCGCTGTCGCTGAAGAAGGACACGGACACGATGGGGCGCGCGAAGATGTGCAGAGGGTCCACGTGCGACACGATGCAGCCGCCCGGCTGGTAGTCGTTGATGACGGCGCTGTTGACGAAGCCCTCGGGGATCACCCCGTTGGACACCAGCCGCTCGATCACCAGCTCGTGCACCCAGCTCGGGATGTCGTCCACCTGCCCTTTGCTGTACAGCCGCTCCTGGCCCGGCCCGCGCTTCTCCAGCTGGGCCCCGTACGTGTAGCCCTCCCCGAAGAAGTACTTGTTGCGGAGGGGGGCCCTGTCCACGGTGTGTTCGCGGTAATGTCCAGCCTCCGCCTTGGCGACCACCTCGTCGATCTTCTCCTCGATGCGCGCGCACTCCTCCGGGGTGAAGATGCTCCACTGCACGACGCTGCTCTTCACCCGACGGGCCTCCTGCTCCCGCAGGTCCGAGCTGTCGTCGCTGTGCTCGTACTCGTCGTCATCCGACTCGCGGTACTTTCGCTTCCGGCCCTTCCCGCCGCCGTTGCTGGTTCGGTCGTATTTGTTCCGGTAGTCGTCCCTGGACTTCAGCTTGTCCCTCAGGTCAGAGAATCCGCTGGCTGCCATGTCGGCCGAAACACTATGGCCGCTTTATGCTGAGAAGTGCGCTCCTAACCCAAAAACATGTGCCACAGGCGCATTTCAGCACATATTTAACATGTTCCCCTGAACGCACCACACGTCTAACTGCTAAATATATACTATATGTGTCCGCTCACTCTTTACACAGCAGCAGTGTCAAAAAGACAAAAAGTGGCTAATAAATATCCGCTAAGTTCCGCCGCACTGTCTGTGCACTGAAGCAGTTCTCTTGTGACAGTTTGTGGATGGTAGTTTCCGAATATTACAACCAGATAAAGATGTAAATTATTACTGCGTCAACACAAAAATCCAATGTCGGCGAAGACAACGAAGAGGCTAACGCTGTTAGCTGCGCTTGCTAACTCGACTAGCCTGGTTTGGTAAGTCCGTCTCCGAAACCACGCTGCAACATCTCACAGGTCACCGACAAAATCCAAACCTGGACGCTTCGGAGATCTATCCAACGACGTCATTTATTTAATGTAATCAAAACGGCATTGTTACACAATTATAAACCTAAACTGTGCTCAGTTTACGACTACACGTCTCCCAGCACAACCCTGAAAATAAACTCGTGTAAAGTGCCAGGGATGTGCGCATGCGCAGTTGTGTGATTTGTCGGTTTGTGGGCGGGGCTAAAGCTATTAAAGGAGCGTTTAGGACGCTGTAAAATCCACTGCTGCTAATTTTGTCCCGCTAACCTCGTTTTACTTTCACAAAGATCACTCTGCTGTATTCATAAACAAGTTGATTTAAACACAGTAATATTGTCAGATATATAGGATTTCAGATCTTGTGTCTATGCAAATAAACTAGTTTGTCAAAGCAAAAGTACTCAATTAAAAATAAAAGTAAAAATTCAAAGTAAAAGTATATCTTTACGTACAGCGTTCTAATTATCAAGTAAGAGATGATGCAGGATGAAAATAGAGCAGAAATAATAAAAAAGTGCTATCAGATAATCTTTTGAATGCTTAAACAAAAGCCACAAATGTTTTCTCTCTTTTATTTTGTCTTTTTTTTTAACTCATCTATCATGTCTTGTGAGCGATTGACCAATAAAAGCTTTTATTTCCAAACTAGAATCACAGCATGTAAGACATTTAGACTGAAATATAATTTGACAGGAGACCTGTAACATGTGACAGAAGCTGTATATTTTTTGGGGGATAAGATAAAAGACAAAAAGCTCAACCAGATTTAAACCTACATAAACTTCTGACTGTGACAACTTTAACTTAAGAGTAACTTGTAGTCAAATTCACCTAAATATAAAAGTGTTTTTACCTGAACTGCAGTGAAGTAAAGTTATAAGGCTGCAGAAAATGATATTACTTATGTATCAAAGTACCTAAAAAGTATTCCAAATATTTGCCTAAATTTAGTACTGGTGTTTTCCATTTCAGCTTATACAGTATACAGTATATGTATAACATAGTATTTCAACCTTAATTTAAATTCATGACAAAGAAGACATTTTTTAACTACTATGTGTAGTATTTACTAGGTTTATTCTATGTAAAAAAAAAAAAACATTTCTAGGATGCACTGGGGCGCATCATCAGTGGTGTGTACTGGGGTCAGCGGGTGTTTCACAACATCAGACATCCTTGCCCAGGCGACCCAGTCGGAGGTGATCAGTCCCCGACTTCTGTCCCAGAAACAGTCCGTGGATCAGCCCTCTTAATCCAAAGTGGCGGCTTTGCTAACGGCCTGGATGGCCCTCCTCTTGGCTGCCCCAGTAAATACTCAAATAACTGAGGACTTTACAGAATGAGCGCCCTGCAAAGCTTCTGCATCCTAATTCTATGGGCTCATAGAAAGTCCTCCAGCTCAATGCCAGTCCAAACCTCCATGGGGGCCCTAAGCGAAATTCGTTTGGGGCCCTCTATTTCCATTTTCTATTTTATAATGTGGATTACTGCAATCAACAGTCAGATCAGATCATTCACCCACCTAACAAACTCATTGCAACTCTGACGGCCCTGTTTACATTATCCTATATCTATTATTTAATGCAGCGGCGTCAAACTCATTTTCATTCTGTCCACATCACGATCATGAATGTCCTCTAAAGGCCGGACATGGCAGAATGTATTGATAAAACTACATATTAACAAAAATATAACTTTCTCTCCATTTGATGACTACTTCTAAAAAATTAATATTTCATGTGAGTAATTTTGCATTATACACATAAAAACTGATTTGATTGATAAAGTAAAATTGAAGCACACAACTGTTATCTTGAAGTTCTGTCTCTTGTGGCCCTCTACGGTGCAGAGTCAAAGAAATGGTTATGGCGGGCTGGATTTGGCCCATGAGCCTTGAGTTTGACACGTGTTATCTAGTGGTACTAAAAGTAAAAGAAAAATAAACACCAGTGTGCAATGTAATTTACAGCAAAAGTCTCATCTGGTTTATTATCTTTGGTTGCAAAGAACTGCAATGTTCAAAATAACAGATAAAATAACTTGGATGCATAAAATAAATTTAACTGTGCAAAAACAGTGAAATTAAAATAAAATGTCAAGGAAATATTTAATGTAAACGAACAATTACTTGAAATCACGTAAAATGGGTTTAAAAATAAATTTAAAGTTGAATAATTAGTTCTTAAAACTATGTAAATGTATGCAACACTTTGCAAAAGCTGAACTTAAAATATTAAATAGAATCATATAAAAATCATTACTAAAAAAATAAAAATAAATCTCTATTCCACTTAGGGGGGCCCCTAGTGGCCCTAAGCAGCTACTGTTTGCTTGTGCTTTGGGCTGGCCCTGCACCAGCTCCAGCTCCAGCTCCTGCCCCTGCAGTCCTCCACTATTTCCCCTGGTACTTTGCACGTTTCTTCTCAGTAGATTCCTCAATCTGTTCTTCTCAGGGCACTAAGTTCTAGCATGATCAGGTGTTTGGAAGCCTCACAGGTGATGAGCATGTTGATAGCATGTTGAGCTGGAGAGATGTTGCTGCTATGTGACATGTGAACCTTCACTGTTTTCCCAAATCAACACGCAGCTGCCAAACGGGCTGTGTGGAGGAGGACTGTTGTCTCTTGTGGATGGTCCCAGGGTTTCTCTCCAGGCTTCATGATGGGAATTGCCTTCTTCAGAGCATGACAGTGTTCACTGGTGCTGATCACTCTCTGCAACTGCTTTTAGCACCTGGTCATGGTGCCAGCGACACAAACCATCAGCCAGGGCATTTGGGCAGCTGCTGAGGTGTTCTAAGGAGACTTTTCTGAGCAAAGGGGGCATGAAGGTGTCTCACTCTCCCCACAGACATGAAGGTTTGTTTGTTGGACTTGGCAGGGCATCAGACAGCACAAGGAACCGGACATGACAGAAGTCTACCTTCCACCTTGTCCACGCTCCCTGCAGCTGGAGTCCCACAGCCCTACTCACACCTGCTTGGACCTCTTCTTGGAGTAGCTGGTGTCTCCTTGATCTGGGCCTTGCTGACCTGGGTCTTTGGGATGTAGCCCAAGCCTGCTCTTCCCATTGCCAAGACCCCCATCAGCACCTTCTTCCTCAGGCGTGACTCTGCCACCACCATTGTCTTCTATGCTCTTCCTGTCCTCACCTGGACACCAGCTGCAGGGTGTTAGTACCACACAGGGCAGCACTGGTGAAGCTTCGAGGAAGACCCAGCCACTTTTGAATAAAGCAGCTGATCTTCCTTTCGATGGAGTCCATTGAAAAGCTTTTATTTTAAACAACACATTTAAGAAAATGTTCAATTTTAACAGTTAATCGTATTTTCATTATTTTGTTGTTTACAGTAAAAGCTGCTGTACATTATAAAATAATAAAATAAAATCGCTCACGTTACTAAAACATTTTTTGCTCTTTATTCTTTTACTAATATTATTATTATCAGATGTTATTGGTTTAATAAATAAGCTCAAAGACAATTCATAGAATATTAACATTTATTGTGATAAACTATTCATTAAAAAAAGTTTGTTAAAGTCTTTACATGTCAGATTTACAGTCCATTATAATAATTAAAAACAATAAAAAAACAGTACAGATCAGTTACAAAATGTTGAAAAAATAAAAACCCAGTATCAAAAAAAATCTGTGAAGCTTCCTCAGAGTTGAACAGCTTCTGTGTAGAAGAAACGTTTCAAATCTATCAAAAAGTTCAACAATAAACGCAGTCACCAAAACTTGGACATGAACAACGTGGAAGATCCAGATTTATATTTTTTAGGCTGTGGTTTTTACAGAAGAGCACATTTTTTATGTTAACATGTGTGAGCTACACCTAAGAAACATCTGTAGGGGAAAGAGGTAGACTGATTCAATAGACAGACATTTTACAGATACAGTACTAATGCACATGGTCAGTGTAAGTATTTTGCAATGCATTGTGGTCTAGATATATTCAAGCCTACTTCCAGTTTGTTGAAATACATTTAGTCTAACAGAGTTCATATCTATGTTTCATCTGTGTTCTGCAGTCATACTGACACCAAGTGAAACGTAAAGTAAAAACATTTATAGTTTGTATATAAAAATCAATGAAAATGTAGGTGCAAAGGCTGAACCACAACCTTGAATATTGCACATCGCTATGAATATATTTGTGCACATCGTGTCTGATTTTACATGAGGGTTAGTGTCTGTAAAAAGTTCAATGCAGGAAACATTTAAGAATCGTGCACGGTGTGTCACAGCATGGTGATTTCGCTGGGTGGCAATGCGAGCCTCTTTTCCCGCACAGACATCATGTTTTCTACCTGCATGGCGATCACTCGGCACAGCTCCAGGCCCTGTGGACAAATGGAGGCAGGCTCAGCTGGGGGACCAAAACACAACACTTCCTGTAGAATACATGCGTCTCTGTGATACCTGCTCAAGCTGCAGCTGAATGACCCGCTGTACGTTCATGTCCCCCAAAGTGAGGTCCACATATGGGTAACTGGTTCCAGCAGAGGGCCTCTGGGTGCGAGTAGACTGCACCTCCACTAGGGGGACAAGTGTCATCAGCTCCTGCTCCAGAGAAATCACAGTTTACTACACAGAAGGAAAAGCATCTCTACCTCCAGCATTGTGTACTTTACGGTGTGAGCTGAGTCATCTACTAACTAGAGAAACTGCGTTTCCTGTGAAAGTGCAGTGTGAATGCTTATTGCTGAAGAACCTGCTGCAAAACAGCTGAAATGAGCTAAAAACAAGCTAAAATATAGCTGAAATGGAAGAACAAGCCTAAGTTAGCAGAAGAAAGCAGAAAGAACACATATTTAATGAATTTGGTTTAAAAAAGCAGAAATTAGCACAAACATAGTAAATTGGCTAAAAGAACTGAAATTATCAAAGAAATAGCTGAAAAGTAACTAAAAAGGCAGAAAGAAGCTTAAGTTACCAGAAGAAAGTGGAGAGAGCACAGTTGTGACCATTTAGGCTAAAAGAAGCAGACATTAGCACAAAAAGTGGAAATTATCTGGAAAGAGCAGAAATTAGCAAAAACAGCTGAATAGTAGCTAAAAAAGGCAAAAAGAAGCTTAAAGTACCAGAAACAAGTGGAGAGAGTACAATTTTGCTTAATTGGACTGAAAAGGTTTAATTAAGTGCCAAAATTTTGGAATGAACTAAAAAAATGTAAGTGAAAACTGTTTGTGCTGATGTTCAGTGTATTGATTTTATGCTACTAGTGCTAGGCATATTTTTAGTTGATGTTTTTCTTAGTTCATATCTTAGATCTAATTACTGTTTTTCTTTTACATTTTATTGTTGGATAAAACTGGGACCATGTGTACACAATGTTGTTCCATCACATGTGCCACATGTGATGCGAATGACAAATAAAGAAACTCTGGCTC
Organism: Simpsonichthys santanae; assembly: GCA_031762415.1. Taxonomy (NCBI): domain Eukaryota; kingdom Metazoa; phylum Chordata; class Actinopteri; order Cyprinodontiformes; family Rivulidae; genus Simpsonichthys; species Simpsonichthys santanae. The sequence continues at coordinate 20,329,067 of JARVLU010000437.1, forward strand.
TGACAAAGCTCAAATTAGCATAAAACAGCTAAATAGTAGCTAAAATAGCAGAAATAGCTGAAACTTGCAGAAATAAGCTGAAAGAAGTGTGACAAGTTTAAATGAGCAGAAACAAGTTAGAAGAAGCAGAAAAATGTTGTAGGTAGTAGAATAAAAATAAATACTGTAATTAAAAAAAAAAAAAAATCACAACACAGCTGAAAAAACCCCCCAGCTGAAATTAGCTGAACTTTTTAAAATTTTGCACAAGGAAGCTGAAAGAAGCTGAACCAGAGCAAAATGTGAAAGGAGCAGTAAAAGGTTGTAAACAGATCTAAAGATTTGAAGGATGTAAAATGTGATCAATTTATTTTCTATGAGAAAAAAACGTGTCAGAAAGGTTTAAATATTTCAAAAAGCTAAAGTTGCACCAATAGCTAAAGTCATAGCAGGATTGTCCTGAACGAGCTGAATGTTTTGAGATAGCATTCGTTGAAATAACAAAAACTGTGGAACAAGAAAGATGCCGAAAAACGTACGGAAGAAAAATGGATCACAACAGCGTGAATGCTTCATAAGCTTTCACATTATAGGTGTGTGTGTGTGTGTGTGTGTGCGTGGCTCCTTACATGTGTATTTTTGTGCAGGAAGTGGAGACCCCGTTGATTGACAGCAAGAATACAGGGAGCAAAGAAGGTGGTGGAGCTGCTGCTGTGGATGTAGAAGAACGAGGAGCCAAACATGGGGAAGGCACTTATCAGGCCTGCAAACACAAAGACGCTGTTTAACAAGGGTTAAAATCTTAACTATGTTTTGAAAAGGGGGAGAGGTGGCGTACACGTTCTTGTTCTTAACGAGCACCGTGGCTGGATCCCATTCCCACGTGTTACTCTGCCCTAACCAGTAGGTTTAGAGTTTCCCTTAGCTTTTGTTTTGAAATCACAAGGGTTCAAATATTCAACTACCAAATGGGAAAAGGACCAGATCAACCATCACAGATTATTTTTATGTGATTAGAAACAACATAAAGGTTTCTACACATTTCCTGTTATTATACTCCAAATTTTTGTAGTCTCAGATTTCCTTTTTTTTTTTTTGTGGCCATTTTTAACATCCAAGTAGAAACATTTACTGTAACTGTAGGAAAAAATATGGAAAGAGAAAAACTCAAAGAAGGAACATTATTGCCTGTTTCTGTAATGACTAACAACATTATGGTCTTAAATGATTTAGGGGTTCTTTTTGAGAATCTTTGTTCAGATTAAGAGTAAAATAAATGGAGATTGGATAACTTGTAACTCACTGGTTGCACAGACTGCCCAAGTATGGCAAATATTTTGCATTTATATAGCACTTATTTAAGCTTTGCAAAGTTTACATGATATTTTACAATGTAAACAAAATCTGACTACGGTATTATTAAATCATTTTGAGCCGTTCTTCATTTCTAAATAATTTCCATGGAAAGAGCCAGTGTTTGAAAGCAAAGTAAACCAAATTATGGATAGTGTAAAACTCTTGCACATTAATTTATTTTATAATAAATCAGAAAATCACTTCACTGTAAAAATAAAATCTATATTTTTATTTTATTTTAAGAAAAGAAATAAAGCATGGAAACAATTGCTTTTTCACACATTTTAGGGCCTGAAAAATACTAAAAGTAAATTCCAGTCTTTTCCAGACTGTGTAGAAACGACAACAATACTAAACTTTCTGCATCAGAAAACACAAAACTAGACATTATATTGGCTGCAGTGGCACTAAAAAGCTTGTTTGTTAAAAAGACTGACAATAATACCAAATGTAATATACTACATATAAATACTGTACATGTGAAAAATGTGACAGCAAAACATATTTTATAGACATTACCTCCACATGTGAGTTTCTTTGCTATAACAATTTATAAACCAAGGTTTAAAGTTTGCCCATTTAAAAAGACAGACTGCAATGAAAGAAAGTAAAAAAAATAAAATAAAAAAATAAAATATCTCCAGACATCCTGATCTCTACAGTACTTTGGTTTTGACCATTCTCTTAAATTCCTTCCTTCATTAACATCAGAAAGTCAACAAAATCCTTTCATCAGATCAAATGTTTTGTGATTTCTTCAGGTTTTTGAATTCTTTATGCTGACTTACTTTGAAGCAGAGATCAGACATTACCACCGGGTTAACATCTGTTAGTTACTATAAGAGATGTGTGTGATGATTATGCATGAGAAGACAATTAAAAAGCATGTCAACACATTATGTATTTATTTTTTACCTAGAAACTGAGCCCGGGCCTGGTGTGGGCTCAGGGGCTGCACTTGCTGCATGTGCTGCGTCACCATGGTTACCCACTGCTGCGGAGGCTGCTTTTTGAAGAGGGGTGCGGCGATGTACTCGGATAACTCGTGTCTTGAGGACGGGGGGGTGTGGGGGGGGGGGACAAGTGTCAGATAAACAGAAGTCTGTTTCACTCTGTGATTTCTAACGTCTCTCAAAACGAGTCCACACTGCTCAGTGAGCTGCTCTGATCTTTGCTCCGAGCGACGGTGATAACGGAGGCAAAAGCACTTTTTCTATCCAGAAAGTCAATAACAATCTTGCCCTTCAAACAGAATAACTGGAGACTGTGCTCTTGTTCCTTCCCTTTACCGTTTCTTAAAAATATAACAAGAGATGATATTAAGTTTATTATCAATAGCTCCATGAACTGGACTTTTTCTGAACGTAAGTAAACAAATACAAACTGAGTAGTGTTGTGGCAATAAATTGATAATTAAATACTGTAAATGTTTGCTTGGATAAAATCCTATGAAGAATAAAATCCTCAACCATAAAAACTGAACTATACAGTAGTCCCTCGTTTATTGCGGGGGAGCCGTACCCTGAAGACCCACGATAAGTTAAAAACTGCAAAGCAGGAATAGTAAGTAGTAGTTTATTATATATACTGTGCCCCTAGTGACGTCATCGCACCTTACGTTGCCTTTTTTATGCAGCATTTTATGTTTTTTTTTTAGAATTTTTTTTAGAGTATTTTGTTAGCTAACTGCTTGGAAACACATTAAAACACATTAAAACGGCCGTTTTAAGTTGTTTT